>JAKTPK010000227.1:35834-47496 GCA_030557565.1 Tetrapisispora arboricola
AAAAAAAAAAAAAAAAAAAAAAAAAAACCAGCTGAACATAGGAAACAGTTGTAACAATCAAATTAAATCTGATCAATCTTACCAAACCAAAAAAAAACATGTAATGAATAATTATAAAATGTTATTTAGTTACTATTATTTAACGATCAGTCATAAACATATACAGAATGAAATTTTATTCAAAAATTAACGATGCCATGTAAAGAAACTCGTAAATTTGAGAATCAAGAGAAACAATTTTTTAAAACATGAATCTTAGTACAAAACTATACTTTACCTTATATATTTTTAGTTTAAAAAATTATGCACGTTTGATCAAAAAAAAATCTTGACAATGGCTATAGGTTTCTATCATAGTATTACAATTATAATGTTCTGAGTTCAAACTGAGGGACATATTGCTCAAACTCTATTCTCTCGAATTATTGACCGTGAGACAATAATTGACCGCCTTTCATAGAGTGGCTTAACGATTTCATTAATAAACGGTAAAGGAAATGATAATGTTCTACAGATAGGTTCCAAATGTATAGAGTCGTTCGAAATTTATAACTTACGTTGTATTGTTTTGATGGTCCGCAGCTTTCTGCTTCTTTTTTTTCTCTAAACCAGCAATATGAGCTTCACTTTGATCAACTTTTGTATGTGTGTGAAATTTGCTGCTTATAACTTTAGCAGTATCACCTCCACCCTCAACATAACACATATCAATGCTTTCCAGCCAACTGTCTGACATAATTTCATCGATGTTTGCTCTACAAGCCGGTGCCAGATCTACCATACGACTAATGATATGTTGGGATTCTTCTGGCAGAGAGTGATACAATCTTTGTGGTCCAATATTAGTATTTTTAGGATCAGAAGGATTGTTCGAATTCTTGCCACCACTGCCTGATGTAGTGGCATTGTCGTATGAAGGTGGTTCGGGTGTTTTGGTAACTAAGGCACTTAAAGAATCACAGTCTCGACCGGAGCAAAATAATTTGAAAGAATTATCACGTAATTTAGGAATCTTCCATGGAAATTTTTTCAAAACCATACAAGCAAATATAATAGCAACTGACCAAATATCAACTGGTCGAGGATCGTATTTAGAAAAAATACAAACTTCTGGGGCTAAATAAGGATCACTACCAACAATACCACTTGCTTCAACTAAAGTCTTTGAAAATGGATAAGAAAATACAACAGCAGCACCAAAATCAATCAATTTAACAATGCCTTGATCATTAATAACACAGTTGTCTAATTTCAAATCTCTATGTGCTAATCCAATACCATGTAAGTATTGTACACCGGTTAAAATTTGTTTAAAACAACAACAAATTTCTTCGTAAGACATTTTATTACTCATAACAATAGCAAATAAATCGTATTCACAATATTCCATAACTTGATAAATTCTGTTTGACTCATATGAAATTTCAATAGTTTCGATGATATTAGAATGACGTAAAGTTGTACCAATACAATATTCTGATGTAATTTTTTTTATATAATCACGCTTGCTTTCATTTTCGAGTTGTTGTCTAAACTCCTTAACTGCAAATACCTTGCTATCAGAAACTCTTTTCATTAATTTGACGCTTCCGCCAGCACCAGCGCCTAAGTCTTCACCAGATCTTTGATATCTTCTCGAAAAAGGAAGCTTAGATCCCTCGTTATTAGAATATAAAGTATCATTTGGATTAGCACTACTCCCGTAATAGGTTGGAGCAAAATTTTGTACTGCTGATTGACTTGAGATTTTATCAGGAGCTGTGATTGAGCCACTAGTAGTAATTTTAGTTGGAACAGCCACCGGTGCTGCAACCGAAGTTCCATTGATATTAGAACTAGAATTTTTCCTGAATAAGTTTTTTAAATTTGAAACAGAAGAATGATTACCTTTTGGGATACTCTGCACAGAGGAATGTTCTTGAAGAGGAGGTGTTGAACTAATAGTTGCATCAGAAAAAGATGAAGGTTTCCTTGATGATTGATATATGCTACTTTGTCTTGCACGACCAGGTTTGGGAATAGCTGTTGCTGTAGTTGATGACGATGAATTTTGGGTATTTAAACTACCGTTTACAGTGGTATTAGTAGTTGAATATGAAGAGGCGCTATGAATGTCTTTGGTACTTTTTGAAAAAAACAGATTACCTAGTTGAGATGATAATGAATTAGACCTTGAAACAGATCCTGCTTGAGAACTATTTTCTAATGATGATTTTTGTAACTTTTGTTTGGAGATAATAAATCTTGGTTCAACGGAATCAACTACCGGTGATGAAATAACGTTTGAGTCAATTGCAGATATGTTGCTTGGCATGCTACTGCCATATGTTTCAACCCATGAGTTTGTGACTGATGAACCACTACTACTTGTGCCATTTTTATCTTTATTAGAATTTGGAACAGAATATGGAATGCTTGACGACAAAGATGGAATGTTTCTCATTTGCGTAGAGCTTGAATAAGCGCGGCCACTTCTACGGCGTTGAATAGTGTCACCATAAGAACTGCCATATAGGTTGGAACTGAAAACTGTTTCATTAGATACAACTGAATTCCCACCAAATCTAGTATTAACACTGGTTCCATACATAGTAGCGGTATGAGCAGAATTGGAGTCTAGGAAACTGGAAGATAATCCATTCTTAATATCTGTAGAGCTGGATGTTGGTTTTCTGAGTCTTGTGGATGCAACATCATTTGGACCTGCCTTAAAATACATGTTATCATGACCAGGTTTTGTATTTGGCACTAAGTTCGAGATGTGTGCGCTATCTGTGTCCTCGTCTTCAGAATCTAACTGCGTGACAGTAGTTACACTGGCCACCGAAGCTCTAGGTACTCCAGTCCCATAGATAATCGGTCTTGGAGGAAGTGATGACGAATTTGCAGAGCTGGTCGAGGATATAGGATCGACTTCTTCTGAAACTGAAGAAATAGGCGTGCTTTGTTTCAGCGTTTCATTTTCTTTTTTCTCTTGTAATAATCTAGTCAGCGAAGACATAATGTAAGTAACACTGATACTGTTATAAATGCTTTTTGTGTTATTGTGGTTGGCTTCCGAGATTTCGTAAAATGCAACTGTTGTTTATTTCTCGCAGTTGTTTGAATTGTATGTTCTGATTAATATTTGATTTCAATTTCAATAAAAAATAAAATATACAGGAGACTTTGAAATTAATTCAATATATAGAACCACGACCCAAATTGAAAAAAAAGGAGGAGCTTAAAAATAATATCAATTATTTTTATTGATAGAATTTCAATCAAACTCAAACTTGGATGTAAAACAACCTAAAATAACTGATTACTAACAAGACTAAAGCACTTATTAAATAGTTGCTGATAAACTGAGTTTAGTTATTTTTGCACAATATCCTGACTAATTTAATTCTTTAAAGTTTATATATTTGAGGGTTCTCAAGTTATTCTTTCACCTTCAGGTTTCATCAACGTCTTCATGGCGTTTTTACTCCTAATTTGTTTACCCGGCCTTACGTTTTCCATTGTTGTTCTTACTAATTCAGAATGAGGTAATTAAAGTTCAACGACACAAATTATTAATACACAAATGTCATACATAAACAGATAAAAATCCAATTTGAATTTGCAAAGTTCTTTATTTGTATCTATTATATCGATATATATACATTGAAATTTTTCATATATCAGTTGTATTTAATTTACTTTTAGTTTTTGTCAAGTAAATTTTCATGCATTTCTTTCAAGTCTTTGTAGGCTTTCGTTAAGGATTCTATGTTATTTTTTAATTGCTCGATCTGTTTGTCTTTTGAATCCGTAGAACTGGTAGAATCATTATTTGATGATGTTAGTAATTTGCTGTTGTTATCAAAAAGCTTAGATTCGGTAAGGAATATAGATTCTTCGGTTTTCAAATTGTCTATGTAGAGCTCGAAATCTTTGATTGGCAATACGTTATCAAGCTGTGACATTTTGAATTGGTTCCAGACATCATGCAACTGGCCTTGTTTTTTGCTGTCAAAAATAACTCTTTGCAACGTAGGTAATTTTTGGGATTTGTTTGAATCATTTTTGGAACCATTAAATAATTCTATATTGGAATAGTTCTTGTACTGTATGCTGATTAAAATATTTGTTATGCTTCCGATGGAGACCTGTTGAGTCGTTACTGGTTGAATAGTTCTCAAGATTTGTTTGGAAAATATTTCAACAATGGAAATTGTTCCAGTAGAATCACCAATTAGGATTTGTGAATTGTCTAATGTTAGTTGAGAACATCTAACATCTACATCTATCAACTTAGTTACCAGAATTTGTCCAATAGCAAATAAATCTTTAGAATTCTGTTCAGTAGAAGTTCCGGCGATTAATTCAGTTAATGAAAACACTTTTCCTTTACTTGTTGATTTTTCTCCAATCGATTGAGTTAAGTTTACTACTCTATTACCAGGCAATTGATAGAACAGTGGTAAATTGAAGCAACCCGCTGAAGTGCCAATATATAAGGCACGATCTGCTGCATCCAATGAAAGTGTATTGATTACATGACCTAAAGTAAAAGTAACTAAAAGCTTTGGCTGTAAAAGCTTAGCTTCCTCATTTGATAATTTTTTACCAATTGGTGAGGGAGTCGATAACATGTTTATGTCATACACTTTAACTGTAGCATCTTCCGATGCAGTGTATAATTTTATACCTGAAGAAGAAAGAGCATCACCAAATGTGCTTGAAACAACGAAATCCGTCACTGACAAAGTATGATCATGTAAAATTGCGACTGGTTTAGGTTCTTCCATAGTAATCAGTTCAGATGTTTGCCAAATTATGACACGAGAGTCCTTACCCGATGTCACAATATATTTACCATTTAAAATGGATTTGATTTTTGTGATAGCTTGGTAGTGAGCCATTGGTTTAACCATAAGAAGAGCACCAGAACTAATTTCCCAAGCATATAATTTACCTGAGGACGTAGATGCTAATAATAAATAAGGTAAACGATCAACAGTAGTATTTTCACTTGTATTTGGGACAACTTCTAAACAATTAACAGCTTCTGGTAGAGGCAATCTCTGCTCTATAGATTCCCTCTTTTGAGAGCCAGAGATATCATATACATTTATTAGAGCTTTTCCAGACTGCGCAACAAACAAATATCTATCCCCAACCTGAACAGCACTATTATAGGAGCCCACAGAACATTGCCTCAAGTTTGATTGTTCGTACGTATGCACACTAGCGATGGCTCCCGTAGCATTTGTGGTGTAAATAACTTGTTCATTCATAATTACTTTTCTGCTTTTCAAATGACTGATCCTTTAGTTGTGTTCTTTATTTAAAATGTATCCAAGTATGTAATCAGAAGCTTAGCAATCGATGTTAAAGAGCTTTCATACACTTTTCAAATATCTACAACTTATATGCTTTGTCACTATGTTCAAAGCAATGATATGAGATGAGATGAGATGAGATGAGCTTTGTCAGTTTTTTCACTCTATGAAAATTTTCAGATTGGGGATAAACCTTTGCTCGGGTAATTGGTCGTAATAAATCTGACCTTTGTAATATCAAGAACAATAATTATAAAGAACCTTTAGAAACATGTACTTGCATCAGCTGAGGTGGCGGTAAAGACTTTTGTCATCAGTGTAATTACTTCTAATAAAAGAAAAGGAAATATTTTTCCTATTGGAAAGTTTGATTGCTGTTACATGCAAAGATTTCAAGCAAGAAGACGAATTGAGATTGGTTCCAAACTGAAAAATTACGTAAATTAAAAGTACATTTTGAACAAAATAATCGAAGCATGCCTTTAAATATCATTGGAACAGCATTTATAGATGGTACAGATAGTGTGCCTTACTTGAATGAGTTTATCAAAGTCGCACCGTATTTGACCGTTGGTGGTTTGATCAAGTATTGGTCTCGTGGTGTATCAAATACATGGGAAAGAAATTTACATGGGAAAGTGTATATTGTTACTGGTGCCACTTCTCAAAGTATGGGTACTGCTGTCATTAGAAAAATGGCTGAATTGGGTGCCCAACTGATTATCTTAACCAGAAATGTAGATGAATGGGTTGCCGATTGGTGTGAAGACTTAAGAAATGAATCAGGTAATCAATTAATTTATTTTGAACAATGTGACATTAGCGATTTGTTGCAAGTGAGAAAATTTGTCACTGGTTGGTTGGATAATACTCCTCCAAGAAGATTAGACGGTGTATTGGTAATGAGCGGTGATATGGAAGCATGTGGTATTCCTGGGTTTAGTAATAAAATTAGAAAATCAAGTGTTGATGGATTAGAATTACAGATGAGTACAAACTTTGCAGGTATTTTTCATATGTTAGATTTGCTACAACCAAGTTTCAAAGCACAGCCCCCTGATCGTGATGTGAGAATTATATTTACGACGTGCTTTTTGCAAAGTATTGGTGATGTCAAGGTCGATGACCCACTGTGGCAAAATGTTCCATACAATAAAAATTCATTAAAATTTTTTGCCTCGAGCAAATTACAGATGTCATTATGTATACTGGAATTACAAAGAAGAATATTCAATGATATCAGAACTAGAAAAGGGCCCGATGGAGTGGAAAGAACTGGTAAAAATGTTAGTTTTACAATCGTGCAACCTGGGTTAATGAGATCAGCAAGTTTACGTCGTGTGATAAGTAACGGGTCGGTGATTTCTCTTGTGTTTCTATACTGCATTATATTATACCCATTTCTTTGGTTATTTGTGAAGAGCGGCTATAGAGGAGCAGAAACTGTATTATGTACTTTAATGTCACCAGAATTCGAAGAAGTTAATGCTGATGAGACAAATTCTGTTAAATACTTCACAGAATGTAAACCTGTTAAATTCGTGAGAAAAGAATTCAAAGATTTAGAACTGCAAAAGAAATTATATGATAATACAAAAAAACAAATTGAAGAAATCGAAAAACAGTCAGCTAAGAAGAGAAATCAAACTAAGAAAAAACGCTAAATCCCAGAAATATATAAATGCACTTAATAAATCACAACCATAACGTTTCTTCAAATCAAACATGCATGATCTTGAGTGAAAGACAAATACACAGGCTCATATAGTCAAATTAGCTATATTCCATTATTAATATACATCTCAGCACTTATATAATACTAAGAACTATCGATAGTACCTTATAAGTCCCAATATTGTAATACTGGGACTTGTCACTTTGGAGTGACTGTTTTGTTCAAAAACACACCCACACACCCACACATTTCCAAAAATAAAAAATAAAATAAAAAAAAAAATAAAAAGCACCAATCCTGAATTTAATTCAGTGTGAGTCTCAGGTCTTTGTGGGTTGACTGCCCATCACTTCACAAATTCAAACATCTCAAACGTCTTCAATGCACAAACTTTTGCACCAAACCATAATGCAACTGCAACATCACTATTGTGATATCCTCTCAGCATAACTCTTCCAATTATAACGATTTTACATAGCAAAAATATGCTGCTTTTTTATGATGCACGCAAATATTCAGAACAGACTCATCGCATCGCACTGCGAAAACCGAAAAAAGATTTAGAATTTTTCAATTGTAATAGTTAATTCGATTTGTTCACTTTACTCAATTATTCTACAATGATATAGAATTTGATTTTTTAAATTCTGTATATATTTTGTTATGTTGAAGTATATATAAAACACACATATGGAATAGCGTTTATTTATTTTGAGTATTTATTGTTTTCTGATATATAAAAAAGAAACCCATCCCATAACATAACAATACAATGGTTGCCTACATTTCCAAGAAAAGAAAGTTAGTCGCTGACGGTGTTTTCTACGCTGAATTAAACGAATTCTTCACTAGAGAATTAGCTGAAGAAGGTTACTCCGGTGTCGAAGTCAGAGTTACTCCAACCAAGACTGAAATTATCATCAGAGCCACCAGAACCCAAGATGTTTTAGGTGAAAATGGTAGAAGAATCAACGAATTAACTTTATTAGTTCAAAAGAGATTCAAGTTCAAGGCTGGTACCGTTGTCTTATACGCTGAAAGAGTTCAAGACCGTGGTTTATCCGCTGTTGCTCAAGCCGAATCCATGAAATTCAAGTTATTAAATGGTTTAGCTATCAGAAGAGCTGCTTACGGTGTTATCAGATACGTTATGGAATCCGGTGCTAAGGGTTGTGAAGTCGTTATTTCTGGTAAATTAAGAGCTGCTAGAGCTAAGGCTATGAAATACGCTGACGGTTTCTTAATTCACTCTGGTCAACCAGTCAATGATTTCATTGATGTTGCTACTAGACACGTTTTAATGAGACAAGGTGTTTTAGGTATTAAGATTAAGATTATGAGAGACCCATCCAGATCTAAGGTCGGTCCAAGAGCCTTACCAGATGCTGTCGACATCATTGAACCAAAGGAAGAAGAAAAGATCTTGGTTGCCTCTGTTAACGACTACAGACCAGCTGAAGAAACTACTGAAGCTTCTGCTTAAACTCAATACATTTATTATCTTTGAAAAACTACTCTGTAATTTTATATAAATATACATCTATGTATTGAAAATAAACTCAAATCATTTTTTTTAACCCTCTTAATGAACTCCCTTTGAATCATGCAAAACTCTTCATAGTTTAAGTGTTCACAATATTGTACTTTCATGACATTGACATTTGAAAAATATAATTTGGTTTCTTAAATAATTAGATAAATTGAAAAAAATTCAAAGCTGTAACGAATCCATAAATATTCAACAATTATTTGATATCAAGAGGATAAGAGCATTAAGAATCTATATAACTTGAGTCTGCTTTGCAAATTATTATTGAAGTAATTGCATAAGTCCAACAAACAAGTTGATTGATTGTTAAAAATGGGATTTTTAGGTTTCGGTTATGAAGAGTTCTGTACTATTGGTACTGGATTGATTTTGGTGTCCAGTGCATTTTTAATGGGTGTTATATACGGTAATCAACCATATGACTATAATGTTTTATTCAAATCGAACTCAACTGCTGAAGATTTTGCAGCTTCCTTAAACCATTATCAAACAGTTTACAACACTAATCCAAAAGCTTTTTACGTGCTAATCGGTGTGGCAAGTCTTGGGTTTATTGGCTCTATAATTAGAATTTTCAAGCCAAATCCAGAATTACAATTGTTTGAATATACTTCTTTAGGTCTGTTTGTACTAGCCATCTGTATATTTATCACAAACATCAAAACCGGTATTGAGTGCACAATGACTCATCAATGGGGTGAAGTCACTGAAAATCAAGGTTTAGCTGTTTTGGCTTCTTCCAATATCATCTTCTTGTTTTTTATGGGAGGTGCTATTGTATTACAAGCTGGTTTGTGGTACACAAATTGGGAATATCAAAATAGATTGAAGGCCTTTTTTGCTGAAGAAGCTGCTGAAAGAGTTGCAACTGAACAGAAGGCATCGCAAATTGACACTAAAGGTAAGAACAAGAAAGGTGTTAAGGAAAACAAAAAACAAAAATAAATTCAATTGCAGAGTACCTAAGTTTTACTTAATTCCAATTTATATAATATGTTAATATGCTTCTTTCCTAATCAATAATTTTCAAACATAAAAATTTTATAGAAATATAAGATAAGAACATACAATTAGTATACTATTTTTATTGATTGCATATTTACACGGATTATATAAAAAAAATAGTCACATTAATAAGTAATATGATTCAGGAATTTAAAAACCCTAACCAGCCCATGATACTGCTCAAAACTATTAAAAATTTATTTGTTTTTGAATATTCGATTGAAACCCAATAATTTCTGAATCTATAATGACAGAAATAGCAAAGGATTACCATTTGTAAACATTGTTTGTCACACCTCTAACAGGTTTATTAGCCAATTGAATCCAAGGTTTCTTATTGACTTCCTTTAACTTCTCTTCAAATTGCAACCTCTTTTTTGTAACAGATTTTGTTTTTAGTATACATCTAACATGGACCCAAGGGTGTGTTAGAATACCAACTCTACCTCTACCTTTAAATTCCATATTCTTTCTCCATGCACCATCACTACCACACCATATTTGAGATATATATAGATCATCTGGTTTCAATTTCAATTTTTCTGCATCTTGTATCCCTCTTTTCAATAAATCTTCAACTTCTCTTGCAACATGTCTTTTAGAAAAATGACACTGAGTTATTGCTTTCTTCAAATCCAATCCATTAATCATTCTTAAAACCTGTGTCGTCTTTTTCATGGAAGATTTCAATCTATATGACTTCAAATACACAGATGGCTCTAATGCATCTAATTCTTGTTGGGTTAACTTCATTCTGTACTTTGTTTTTGACCCTGATAAAGTTACCACAGAGTTATTTCTGAAAAAACCACCATTATCTTTACAGTTCTGCTCATAGATCTGTTTTTTTAATGGGGATAAGTATAAATCCAGTGCTGATTTTTCTGGTGTCTGTAAGTTTTGAATATATTTCTGCAAAAGTTCATCATTCTCAAGAGTTACTGAATCCATCTGTTTCTTTTCTGCTAATGAATCTTCTTCCGTTTGATTTTTATTGTTAGCACCAGCTATCATTCTATCAGACAGTCTACCTGGTACTGTGCTGTTTAAATCAACACCTTTAGTGATGCTACCAAATAAACTTTGATTGTTTGATTCATTTTCGGCCCTTACCAAGCTCTTTACACTAAAAGGTCGCTTATTTATTCCATTAAATAGGATACAATTGATATGAGGTGCACTTAAGCGACAAATTACACTTCTTTGTAACATTGCGAATATTCTTATATTTTGCTTGACCACTTTATTTCAAAGTTGTAATTTTAACAGCGATTGTTAATTTATGTAATTTGTATTTATTTGATTATATTGAATTATGATAAGCATCAAAATTCAATTGCGTATAAAAATTATTCTGACAGAAGTTATATCTTCCAAAGCAGGTATTCATTTATTTCAATTTTTATTTTTCAGTTTCAAAATCTTACAGCTTATAATGGAAAAAATTAGGCCGTGAGCTCCAAGACAAAAAAAGGTTGAGATAAAACAAATATGGTCAAGAATAATAATACATTTCAAGCTCATAAATAGATACATGTATAGATGAATATTGTATCAAAGTTTGTAAGTGGATTATGAATAACTTTCAAATTATTAACTGTATTTAGTTTTATATTGAATTAAAAATTGTAACTTATGTATTAAAAATATATCTTTTTGGAATTATCATATTATTGGTAGGTATTATATTATGTGCAAAATGGTATCAAGTAAATTTTTTTTATTTATGGCTTATAGATTATTGGTTGTCACGTTGTTTATTGGATAATAGCTTCTTTAGTTTACCCATTACACCTTTTTTGGTTTTCTTGGTCTCTGTAGTACTTTTTGGTAACGATTTTTTGATGGGTTTTGGAATTTTTTTTGAAGAAGGCTTTTTGAAAGGTACGTTTTCTTTAGCTTTTTCAGTAACAGAAGCAATTGGACTTTCTGTACTTTCATTCCGTTCCGAGTCAGTTGTTTCTTCTATACTCGATTCGGTGGATGAGCTGCTCAAGGAATCACTTACTGCCTTGACAACTGGTTCCGTCACCGTTGACTCCTCCAGTGCTGGATTTTTTACTATTGGCTCCTTATCTGCTAGTTTTTCCACAACTGGTTCCTCAACAGCTGGTTCCTCAACAG
>JAKTPK010000227.1:47583-59949 GCA_030557565.1 Tetrapisispora arboricola
TTCTTCGACTACTGGTTCTTCGACTACTGGCTCTTTGGCTACCGATTCTTCAGCTGTTTGATTTTCAACAACTGGGTTTTCAGCAGCTGGCTCTTGAATATTTAGTTCCTTGACTGATGGCACTTCATCTTTTGGTTCTTCAATAACAGGTTCTTCAACCAATGGCTCTTTTACAACTGATTTTTGGGTAGAGTTGTTAGCACTAGATTGATTTGAAAGTTTGTCGGGTGTGTGCTTCAAAGTCTTTTCAACTCTATCAGACATAACAACTGGTTCATACATCGTTTTTTTGGTAGGCTCCATTTCATTACCTTGATCATCCAATGGAATGAACTCTTCGCTCACTAGGAAAGTTTCACCTGTTTTTTTATTCCTTCTTAACTTCTTCTTAATTTTTACTTTTCTACTCTTTGATTTTTTGACCATTGCATCTGATTTCTCTATATAATTGTTTTCATTGCCATTTTCATCAGTATCTTTCTTAAATTCATCGCTCACCACCCAACTGCCATCAACTATAAATTTGAAATGAATTCTATCTTTTCCTTCATCAAAAACAATAGGATGTTTCAATTGAAACTCCTCAGCATCTTGTAGATTCTTCTTCAACTCCAAAGGGATGGGGGTACCCCAGTGATTAAATTCACCAACAACAGAGACAGATTTTGGACCCTTAGGCCAATTGAAAGTAAAATCAAGTTCTGGCATTTAATGAGATTATTCAGATAGATATAAATTATCTTAGTATTTTTTTTTTCTCTAGTACTACAATAGAGAGGATCTTTAACTCAAAAATAGATTACCTTAAAATTTGTGGGTTATTCGAGTTCTTTGAGATCTAATTGTATGAACAGCTGTGATTTTTTTTTGTATACAAACAGAATTTTTGCTTAAGTATAGTAATTACCAATTTATCAAGTCCAGAATAGCCAAAAGATGTCACAAATTAATAACCTTGGTTACTAAAAACAAGTTTATTTAAAGCTTGTTGTTATTTAATTCCCTGAAACTTATTTTTTAACAATTGTTATTTTTTTTTTCTTGAAATGTCACCATAATTTTTAGAAAACAACACGGAAGCGAAAACGTAATGCTAAAAAATTACAACCAGCAGTTAGGAAGATGAAAAGTGTCAGTGACACAATTGAAACAATTTGATTTTGATTTTAAAGATGGCAAGAACCCCTTTTCATTTGTATTTATTCCATAGTTATATATGCTATTTAGGCCTTGCGTTGATAATTTTATTTATATATATATAATGTAGTATGAATTGTATGCCTGCAAAAAAAAAAAAAAATAAGTATTTATGTAATGTGAATGTGCTCGTAGTTTTTGTGCAAATTGAAAAGTGGAAGATATTTTTCACGTTCTTAAGTTGGTACAGTACCTATTCTTTCACCTAATTTAATTTTTTGACCACATTTAATATCATACTCGAAATCAGAAGGTGCTTCAAAGCATAATACCACTGTGCTACCAAAATTGAATCCTCCCATTTCTTCACCTTTTAGTAACGGAACACCTTTTAATTTTTCATTTGTATTAACATAAACTGCTTCGTAACAAAAGTTTTTGTTGTGTTTACATTCTTTTGAATTCCTTCTAACATTTGTTCTTAAATCTTTATCAAAATTCAATTTGATTGAACCGACATTTGTGGCACCAACGGCTGTCATACTAAAAAACCCATATTTCCAGTAACCTAATAACGGTACTCTTTCATTCAAAACAAATAGTTTTTTGAAGTGTTTTTGAAAATACGGTGATACTGAAAACAGTTTACCTGGAAAATGTCTACGTATCTTACAGACCCAATTAATTGGTGAATGGAAATGATGGTAATCACCAGGGCCTAAATATATAACAGTAAAATACAATTGAGATTTTGAATTCAATTTAATATTGTTGTGATTATAAAATTTTTGCGTGTCCATTGAAGTTAATTCACCTAGTAACGTTTGAATTTTTGTATTAGCTGTGTCATATGCAAGTGCAGATTTATCACCTTCATTGATCAAAAATTGATCGAAAGAATGTGATTTATTCTTTTCAGATTCTTCCCATTTATTCTTTAACAAATCTAAATGTGATTCACTTTTTGTCATCAATGGATGTTCATGAGTACCTAAAAATTCTCTGATTGAATAAGTCAATCCTTTAACTTGTTCAATTTCACCAGTTTCAGCATCAATTGTACCAAAATTTAATATTGTACCATCACTTGGAGATGTTATAATATTATCACCAGGTACAATTGTTCTTGATTTCGGATCAATTTTTCTATAAAAGAATGACCCTAAATTTGGATAGTGGTAAAAATTCTTATCCAAAATTTCATCAATGTCGACATTATAAAGATAACAATAAAATCTGTAACCATAAGGTCTGAACCACATAGGTAAAGTCAGATGATTGAAATTACCCCATAGTCGTGAAATGAAATTTAATGGTAAAGTTTTATACCAAAATAAAAACCAATTATCTTTCACAATTTTTATTCTTCTTCTATATCTTTTAGTTTTTGAATGATTTATAGTAGAATTGCTACTTATATTTTTTTTTTTATTTTTATTATAAGCTCTCTTAATAAAAAACGATAAACTAAAAATAACAAATATCTTCAACCAAACATGATTATTCTTTTCTATGTAGCTAACTCTTAGCCCCATATCCTCAGAGTCAATCAGACCTCTATTGATATATGATGAGATTGACATTACGAACAACAAATGTAGAAAGTATCAAAAAAATAAAAGTATTCTCTTCTTTAAAGTGTTTTTTTTCTTCTTAATCTTTTGTTTTTGTTGTCTTAATGATAGTTCGAGAAACTCGATGCAATATTGAACAAATCTAAAACCGACACACCACTCAACCAACAGTTAAATAATCAATGGCCTCAAATATATTATTTTATATGAAAACATATATATCCAGTCTCCATGTTTCTAAAATAAGTTAGAAATATCTAGCCTCATGTGTTAGTTGATTAATTATCAAATATACGAATTTCTTATGAATGGGGCCCAGTTACAGAGATGAACAAATTGAAGAGAAGAGGTAGGCCCAAAAAGAAAAAAGAGCCGTGTCCACAGAGAGCTTCTCGCAGTGAAAGCACCGAACTTTTTGGAGGGACGGCCTTTCGAGGGCGGCCCGACGCCGCGTTACTGCCTATGAAGCCGTCCAGAGGCTGGGGTCGGGGCAGGAAGACCATTGAGCCTGGTGAGTCTAGCGTGTCTGGTGAGCCAGGCTCGCAATGGGGACACAAATGAACGATGGGGATCTAAAAGTCCAGTTGTCATACATAAGTTCAATGATAGCAGTAGTATTTATATTAGTTCAGATTGTGAACTTGTTCAAGACGGTTCATGATGCTTAATTGTTTTGGTTGATGCTTGATTATTTCAGGTATGTGTGGAGTGCTCTTTGGCAGTGGGACCTAAACGTAAAACAAAAGTATGGAAGGAATCAATTTTTTAAACTGATTTTATCTTTACAAAATAGATCATGACAATAATAAGTTAATTATACATATATATATATATATGTATGTATTTCTATGTGTGTATATTCGAATGTTATGTATATACATATCTATCTATCAATCCTCATACTTTAGTGGTGAGTTTTCTACATTTTCTGGAATTTTTCTGTCTCTCTTCATATAGTTTGATTCTGATATCAATCTCTTGAGTGCAGTTATGGTCTCTATAGCCTTGTCATTTTCTTTGTTTTGCAATTGCAATTCAAGATTATTGATTATCGAATCATTGCCATTTGCGTCCCCTATCAATTGGTCGATTATTTGTGTCAGATTTTTATATTCATCTTTGAAAAATTCTAAATCATCTTCAATTTTTCTGACGTAGATTTTTTTACGTAGCCTGAATTTTGAAGCTGCGACTCTGTTTCTCTCTAAAAACTCTTTCCTCTTCAATATTGCTTCATCGGTCAAAGTTTTTGATTTCTTCTTTGATTCCTTTTTGGAGGTTTTTTTCTTGGGATTCTTACCTGAAGATTTTGGTTTAGTTACTTTTTTAATTTCCATTTTATTTTCTAGAGGCTTATTAGTATTATCTTCTTGTTTGACAGATGGTTGATCATTCAATTTTTGAATTAATGCAGCTGTATTATTACTACTAGCATTACTAATCGTATTATTGATTGTATTTGTATTATTCATCGGTAACAATGTATTTGCAGTATTTGTTAAAGTCGGAGACATATTTCTCATTGAATGTGTAGGGATATAGCCTGGTGTGGGATCTGGCTGATCCATGGATTGTGCAGTTTGTGGTATCTGTGGTATCTGCGGTATCTGTGAGGTATTTAGCATATTGATCGAACTTGGCGATTGCTGTAAGGGAGGATAACCCAGTAAATTATTCAAAGTTGGAGTGAAAGTAGAAGTGTTAGTATTTACAAGGTTGGAGCCTAACAAAGGCAACAGAGTGGGGATGTTTTGTGTTAGTGGGGTCAAACCAGTTCTCAAACTACTCTCATTAGGAGTCAAGCCACTATTGATGTAAAAATTTGGAGTTCGCACGGTTGAAGAACTCACAGAACCTGTTTTGTTACCATTGATGATAGGTGGGGTTGAGTTACTGTTGATAGTGTTTCTAAAAGCAGCTTGTGATTGTGTTATCATACTTGGTGATAACAGCAACGAAGGCAATCTTCTCGAGCCACCGGGAGATATTATTGGGGGATTATTGATGGCCGAGAGTTTATTTACATCATTCGAATTGATCGCAGTCACAACTGCTCCTCCGCCGGCTCCTGTTCCCGCTCCTACAGACGAGGTTGTTGTAGTTGTCGTGTTAGTCGAAACTGTTGTTGATGCGGTGGTGTTAGTGGTGCCAGTTGCATTTGTTTTTTTTGTAGATGCAAAACTTTGCTCGAATGGGTTCAACTCCAAATCAAAAGTCGACATACTCGATGTGTATGCAATATAGCTGGAACGTTCGAATTCGAATTCAAATTCAAATGAAACCCAGATTCAAAAAAAAAAAATGAAAAGTTCAGAGCCACACAACCTCGCAAAATGAAGTAAAGTGCAAAAGAGATAGAATCTAATTTCCCTAAAGACACCAACAAGCCCAAAAAAAAACCAGGAAGATATTAGGAGAAAGAACTGATGAAGGTATGTAGATGTATAAATCAGAGCATAAGAGGAAACAAAGAACCAAAAATAGTATGAAGCAAGGCAATGAATGAAAAACTCCTGATCAGCAAAAGCTTACATACAACACGTTAACAAGAGCAAGATCAAAGATCAACAGGCAAAAAATGTGGGTGAAATATTATCACAGAGCCAATAGAAATAAAATAAACAACCAATCTTTGATATTCCAAGGCTCTGGGACATGGACAATTGAGGAATTGAGGAATTGAAGAGTTGAAGAGTTGAAGAGTTGAAGAATGGACGAGTTTAGAGAATTGAAATTGAAATTGAAGGTTTTGGCCGTCTGTGAAGCATTGAAAAATAAACGCACTGTCAAGAAACGGTGAAAACGAAAACGAAAACGAAAACGGGAACCACACCGCAAAAACGCCGATCGTGGGCCGGGCAACGGCCTCGGAAACTGGGAACACTTTTTCTGAGGCGTGAAAGAAACCAGCAGGGTTACCCGGTGGAGGCTCGGGGGGTGTCGGGATGCCAAAGCGTCCAGTAATCGGAAAAAGTCGGAGTTCCGCCACCTGAGAGGGCAGGGACCGGGGGAGGGGGCAAAGGGGCGGGCGAGCGTCAACCCATACACCCGACACCCCCTATTTAGTTCTATTTAGTTCTAGTTAGTTCTATTTAGTTTTCTTTTTCTACCCCCGTCATCTTCATGTAATACAACAAAACACAACTTAATACAACATGCTGAATCTTGCAAGATTGCAAGATTGCAAGATTGCAAGATTCAGGTTGTCAAGATTTAGCATTTCTCTTTTGTAACACGATGTTACAAAACCACAATTCAACAAGCAATGAGGGCGACTGCGATCGCTCTCCCTGTGTCTCAGATTGTATCTACTTCCGGCACACGATAGATACCAGAGGCACCTTGGGCACATTGCTAGTTCTTAGTTTCAAGCTGTCCAGACTGACAACAACACAACACATGAAACCCAATCCTATCGATAACCATGCAATTGCTCGTCGCACTTCTCTGGTGTGTTTTCCAATTGTCTTGCTGCACGGTTGTTATTTCTTGTGGCTCTTGCCTCTTCGTTATAGCATTGAGCTTTTTTTTTCAGAGACACTTTTTCTCAGTCCCAATTGAGGACAAACACACAAACAGGGAATAAACAAACAGTGCACTCGTGAACGTCTACGTGTGCATGAAGAAGAAATTTATCAGATGGCAATGAACGTAAAACATCAAAACATACTAACATACAAAGATGGCAATGGTAATAGGCTCATTACTAATTCGCTTGTTCCAACTCCCTTCTCTAAACGATACAATTGAGTTATTTTTTCTCAATTTTTTTGGTTCTGGTTCTAGTTTTGGTTTTTCAGTATTTCCTATTTGTTACATCGTATTTCCCTATCCAATTGAAGTAATCTCAGCTAATCTCTCTCGAAGGTCCATCGGCCTTCAAAAGATAGTTAACAGCAATAGTTATTGCTGTTAACTACTGGAAAAAATATTGTCTCATTGTGGATTTAGCCTTTGGCAAGTTTCAATATATTCTCCTATTTGGGTATACAATTATATTAATAACTCATTTTATCATCTTGCAAGAGAACAACACTTCCGATGCGTTCGTCAACATATACTCAAGGTTGACTGACTACATCTCGAATTGTTTTTAAGAATTTATTGAAATTAACATAATACGAGAGACGAACATTGAATGTCGATGTGTTGTGTGTCTCTTATTTTTTCATACATTCACATTCAGATTTGCAATTACATTTGTTTTTTTGAAACTCTTAAATAACTCTCTGGTTGAATATATCCCTCATTTTTATTCATATATAAACACAGCCTTTTTTATTTCATAAACCAAGCATTAGTTCATGTTTCTTTTCTTTTATTGTGCAATACTCTTCTTCTTAATGTTAAATTACAATTAAACAAGTAACAAAAATTAAGAATTAACCCTGTAAAAAAACAACAACTTCTGTGTGTGTTTTATTTTTTTGCCTAGATCTAACTTATTTTTAATATCCATATACTTTTTTGTTTTCCAAAGATGAAATTTCAATTAGCTTCTTTATTAGCTGGTGCTTCTGTTGTCGCTGCTCAACCTGCTCAATGGGGTAAATTTTTACAAAACACTCACATTGCTGACGATTTATTATTAAACTCCACTAACTCCACCAATGGTTCTTTACCATGGTCTCCATTCCATAATTCAACTTGGTCAAACTTGACTGAAACAACTGAAAAATTCAAGGTTATTATTACTGGTGGTGATTTCAAATTGAAAAACTCCAGTGAAGTTGAATATAAGTATTGTTTCAATCAAACAAATGCTTTGAATTTGACTCAATTATACGAAGTCGCTGAAATTGTTAACAAGACTGTTACTGATGATAAATATAAAGGTGTCGTTATTGTTGCCGGTGGTGATTCCGTAGAATCCTTAGGTTTCTTAAACTCAATTGTTATTGATTCCAAAAAACCAGTTGTTGTTGCTCAAGATGACGCTTACGGTGTTGTTATTGCTAACCAAACTGAATCTACTGGTACTTTAGTCGTCACTAACAATGATTACGTCTATCCAGGTGTCTTTTCTCCTTACTCTACTAGATACGCTTCTTTTGGTGGTGTTCCAATCGCTGCTTGTGGTGATGATTTATCTGTTAACTTTTTCTTTGAAAATTTCCAAACTAAATACTTATCCAAGAACTCTACTATTAGACAAAATTTCACTGAATTCACTAATTACAACGCTACTAAAGATTTAGATTTCTTACCAGTCATTCCAATTATTTCTGAATCTGAAGTTACCTCTACCTTATTGAACTCATTATCTGCTTCTGTTGATGGTATCATTGTTGCTGCTACTGAAGATGGTTACGACACTATCAAATCTACCGCTAACTTCACTGATGTCGAAATTCCTGTTGTTTACGCTAGAAGTGTTAACACTTTCCCATTCTTAAGTGACTTAAACGTCCCAGCTGGTACTTGTTCTGCTGGTTACTTAACTCCAACCAAGGCTCAATTATTATTGTCCATTGCTTTAATTAATGGTGTCACCGAAGCTGAAGATATTATTAGCTTATTCCCATAAAAGGTGTTATGAATGAATTCTTTTAGAGTTTTTTTCTTCCCGATTCCTTTTATCACAAATTTAATGACGTTTTTTTTTTTTCAAAATTACTGACATTTGAAAATTAAAAACATAAATTGTATTAAGAAATATTATTTCATTAGCTGCTGGAAAGCAAACATGAATTCCTCATTAATAATTATTAAAATTTTATAAATTATCCTGCATTATTTCAATGTAGGTATTCAAAACAAAAGTCCCGATCTTTTGTTATCCCCCCATTCAAATTATAGTTCGTTTCAAAGAAATAATACCATATAAATAGATAATAATCTACTTCAACATGAAAGTTATCACTATTGATGTCCTCTTCATTCATATTTAATGGGTTTACATATATACAAATTAATGATAAAAAAGTATGCATGTATAGAGTTAAATATTAAAATAAAAATAAAAATAAAATTTAAAATAAAAAGTAAAATATTTAAAACTGTAATCGTTCGATTTCTTGTTTATGATTCTATTTGTATACTTATCTTGATCGAGTCACTATGATCGATTTTGAACTGATCTTTCTGTTAATTTCAGAAATGTTCGTTAAAGTTCATACTCAATGAAAGTCAATTTACATTTCTATTGTCAAATCATAAATAATTTATCTTTTACATAATTCAAAATAAAAAATTTATATCATTACGGATTGATAATCTATAAGTAATTTTCAAAATACTCGACTACACCTTGACCAATTCTTTTGGCTGCTTTAATCAACTGTTCATCATCGTTTGCGTAGGCAATAGTCACTCTTAAGAAATCGCAATGATCTTTTGAGTAATTTAAATCTAATGCCATTTTGTAACCTAAAACAATTTTAACGTTATTGGAAAGCAAGGTTCTGTTTAGTTCATTCATAACAGTAACGGCATCCTTACCTTTCAGTTTCTCAAGAGTTACATAGTTAATTTTAACATCAATAAACATACCAGCTGAAGGCTCTAAAATGGTCATGTACCCCTTTTTAAATGCATCAGTCTCTCTGAAAGCTGTGACTAAAACATTTCTTCTATGAGTATAAGTGCTGGCCAAACCTAATATCCATTTGAACCAACCCTCGATGGAAGCTTTCTTATAATCTCCATTAAATTTTTCCAAGTGATTTTGAGCAAATTTGTCCACTGTTGCCATGAGAATTGCTTGTGAGGTACCACTTGGTGATCTACTAGATACATCGGCAAAATCAACAAATTTTTCAATCAGGAATGAATTACCAACAATGAAACTCAATCTTAAACCTGGTGCAAATACTTTAGAAAAAGTTTCTAATCTAATAACACGACCATCCGTGTCCAATGTCAAAAATGATTTGACTAAATATTCATCTAAATATGTGTCGACAGTGAGGTCTTTTTCATCGACGTATGGGTTTCTCATTGGGGATTTTGGATCATATTTAGGAAACAATAAATATCCATAAGGATCATCCTCAAGGATAATGATATCATGTTTTTGACAAATTTCATAGATTTTAGAACGTTTTTCCATTGATAACGTCATACCAGTTGGATTTTGCCCAGTGGCAATAGTATATAACAATTTAGGCTTCTTTTCATGTTTAAACTCAGAAGTTTCCCAATTGTCTAATAGATTGGCCATGTATTCAACATCGATACCTTGTTCTTCCGGCTTTTCACTCAATTGCATTTTCAAAGGAATACAAGTAGCACCAGTACCTTTAGCAACAAACGCAGCTGGGGTAAAAGTAAACTCTTCCATGAAGACTGAGCTGTCTTCATCTAACAAAGTTTCAAAAACTTTAAAAGAGGCATCACTGGAACCACTTGCTAAACAAATATCCCAATTATCATATTTTGGCTTATTGATTCTCTCAATTATACTCTTTGCAAAATTAATGACAACTGGAGGTCCTTTCGATTCCATATATTGAAAACTACGAGCCATGGGAAACGTTTTTGGTTCATACAAACCTATCGTAGATGTAGTCAATTTGTAGTCACCAAACTGTGGTTTATCAACTAAGTTGAAATCAATACTATTGATAGGGAATAATTTGGGATTTGGCATACCCCCAGCCAATTCAATTAAATCTTGTGGCTCTTCCTCCAGGTGATCCCAAAATGGGATCAACTTTCTTAAAGCTGCTCTTTTTGATAACTTAGAAGAGTACTTGTTTTCTAATTCCTGATTAGAAATATGCGTAATCATTATTATTCAAGTGTTTATTCTTTTTGAGGATTACTCTTTCGTTCTTTCAACTATTCTAAATCTATAAAGTCTCAGCACAAGTAGACAATTTTTCCTAAGTAAATATCGATATTAGAGAGTTCTTGGTCAATTTACATATATGAATTCAACATTCCTTGCATTTTCTACTCTTTAGAAATTTTGACTTAACACATTAATAATTTTTGAAAAAACTTTCTTCAAATTTTGAGATAACTATTATACCGACTTATTTGAAAATTGTAGGTCAGTATAATAAAACTAAATGTTTAAAGAAGTGCAAAAATAAATAGAAATAAGTCTAGTAGAATACATAGATTTTTAATCGTTTACAATCGTTATGTATCATCATATTCTCTATAGCCTAGTATCAAACAATCAGGAAGACAATGATAAAAATATGAATTTAAATTAAGACACAAGATATTATAATAGAAGTTTGTAAAGACGGAATAAGTTTGTTTATTGATTGACTGTGAAATGAAAAACATAACAATTTAAGAGACACAATAAGAATAAGTGAGTGTTACAATGCAAAGTTTTGGTAGTTTGAACATTTTCATTTATTACATATTCTATTTAAAAACTTTACCTTCTATTTTATTGACTTCATCGACGGTTCTGTTAACATATTTAGTAATAATCTTGTCGACATCATTTACTAATTCATCTTTCTTTTTAGCGTCTAGCCAAGAACCATTGATACTATTCTTAGCTATTTGACCCCATGTAAAGAAACCCCATTGAGGATATTCCTTTGATAATTGATAGAAGTTATCCAAGATGTATCCACCAAAATAAGCAGGATCATCCGAATTGATCGAGAATGGAACACCATAATCTAACAACTTTTGTAGTGGTAAATCAGCAGTTTTTTCAACAACCTGTAATTTAACATTTGATAAAGGACAAATGGTTAACATAACTTTTTCTTCTGCTAATCTTTCTAATAGTTTATCATCATCAGCAGCACGAACACCATGGTCAATTCTTTCAACTTTTAATAAATCTAAGGCATCAGCAACGAATGAGGATGGGCCTTCTTCACCAGCATGAGCAGTCAATTTCAAATCTGGGTTTATCTTCTTAGCTTGTTCATAACATTCTACAAAAAGACTTGGTGGGAAATCTTTTTCACTGGAATCCAAACCTAATCCAGAAATGGTACCGTCCTTAATGTATTTTTTTGCTGAATTAATAGCTTCAGTACAATCAGAAGGAGTTGTATGTCTTAGAAGACACATGATAAGTTTGCTGGTGATGCCAAATTTCTTTTCGGCTTCTTTACAAGCTCTAGTGATACCACTGACCACAGTAACGATTGAAAGATCTCTTGAAGTATGAGATTGTGGGTCAAAGAAAATTTCAGAATGAACAACACCGTCGTTAGAGACTCTCTTGAAATATGCCAAAGTTAACTCATAAAAATCTTCTTCAGTGACAAGGACATTGGTACCGGTGTAGTACAGATCTAAAAACTCTTGCAGGTTTCCAAAATTGTATTTAGCTTTCAAATCCTCGACTGTGGTTGGGAAACCATCTGGTAATTGGATCTTGTTTCTGTTGGCAAATTTAAATAATTGTTCTGGTTCTAAAGTACCTTCAATATGCAAATGATGTTCACACTTTGGTAGTTCTCTCAAAAATTGATTTGGGACACCCATTTTTGAATTATTCTATCTTACTATCTGTAAACAACCTCTCTGAGTGACTTATCAAATATGATATTAAGTAGTCTTGAAAATAAAATTTTTTTTTTTAGCTGACTATTAAAATCGAAAGCTAATCAAAATAATCAAAAGAAAATGCAACGAAGTCCAACAATGTTGCAACACAAAATAGTTTACCAGCCCCACTTTATCGTCATTGAAAACTAGTTAAAAACAAGTTAAAAACAAGTTAAAA
>JAKTPK010000227.1:59996-132643 GCA_030557565.1 Tetrapisispora arboricola
AGTTAAAAACAAGTTAAAAACAAGTTAAAACAAGTTAAAATTTGCAAGAAACTCGAAAGTTTCACTGGAAAGTTTCATGATGATATGTTGGTTTCGAAAACCCATCGTATTTGAGCTATCAAAAAACCAAAAAAAGAAACGAAAAAAGAAACGAAAAAAGAAACGAGATGCTACTTTGTCAGCGTGTTTCTTCGAAATTCACGAAAAAATAAAAAATGCAAACAACAAGAATTCCATTAATAAGATAATTCGAAGTGATCGTAAAAGAAAAACTATTGTCTTTGATTGAAATGGATATTTCGATGAGCAGATCATAAAAGCATCCGGTTTTTGTAAAGTTCAAGTATATTTATTACTCAGTTTCAGTTTAATATATGCAAAGTGTTGTGGCGATAGATAGTTTGAGATATAGTCAACGTTCAGCTTTATATTATCTAGCTTTTTTGTTTTAGTGTCGTATTAAGGGCCAAGGACAAACATTCTACAAGAAAGTTGGAGTCAAAAAACTGAAGTTGGAGGACAAACAAAAGAAAACGTATCAGAAATGAAATATAATTTAGATGGTCAAGTTGTTTTGATTACAGGTGGGTCGCAGGGACTTGGTAAACAGTTTGCATCCAAGTATTATCATAGTGGCTGGGACTCAACAATCATAATAATCAGTAGGTCGGAAAAAAACTTGATCAGTGCAGTTGGGGATATTGTCGATAACAGTGAAATTGATTCCAGAGATTTTCTGTTGAATAGTAAAGGTATAGGATCCCAGGTCGCATCAAACCAAAACAATCGATTGTATTATTACCCTTGTAATTTGGCAAATTATGCAGATGTATCACAGTTATTTGATTTGTTACGAGACACAGATTTGATTCCTACTCAAGCGTTGGCATGTGCTGGTGGCTCGGTTCCAAAACTGTTCAAGGACTTGACTTCTGCTGAACTTGAAGGTGGAGTTACCATGAACTATTCCACGGTTTTAAATCTTTCTCATAATATAATAAGAAATCACAACGACTGTCATTTGATTTTGTTTTCAAGCGTGACAGCTTTCTTTCCATTTATAGGATACAGTCATTATCAACCATTAAAGGAGAGTATAAAAGCATTAGCTGGAATTTTAAGACAAGAAAACCCTAAACAAAGAATTTCAGTTGTTTATCCAGGTAATTTTCAGAGTGAAGGTTTTGAACAAGAAAATTTGACAAAACCTGAAGTTACAAAATTAATAGAAGGCCCATCAGATGCCATAACTTGTGAAGAATGTTGCGATAAGATCGTTTGGTGGTTACAAAAAGGTTACGATGATATAACAACTGATTTCATAGGTTGGTTTTTGATGTCTTTGGATATGGGTTTGAATAAACACGAAAATAAATCTCCGCTTTGGTTCATACAAATACTAGTTGGCACAATCATAAATTTATTAATCGTTCCCGTTTACATGATCATTGTTCGTTATCAAATCAGTTCATACTATAAATCAAGAAAACACCATTGACAAATTTTTTTATATATATTATATAATACTAATCATAATGCAGAAAAAAAACACATCAACGTCATTTTAATGAAATCTATCCTCGCAAACACTTATATGATTTATTTTTTCAGATCATGTCTGCTCACATCTAATATTTAATCAGTATCATCTATTGTCTTTGGTTCACATAATTAATCTCTTATGCTGACGTTGTTTTTTCACGTAAGCCCATAGTCATCGCACTATCTATTGTAACAAAAAATTTTTTATTCCGAAATTAATTATCATCACTTTCTAAAAGTGATGAGATGAGATGAGATGAGCTGAGATTGAATTAGTTTATTAAATTGGTAACAGTGTATATAAAATTTACACTTGAGCAGCTATAATTTATTTTGTTAAGTCACTTGATTGCAAATTTTGTTCTACATTTATTCATTTTGATTATAGGATCAGAAGAACATAACAGGAGACGTCACGCAAAATGTCTGGTGTTTATACTTGTAATTCATGTACTTTACAGTTCCCTACTGGTAATGATCAAAGAGATCATATGAAATCAGATTGGCATCGTTACAATTTGAAAAGAAGAGTTGCGAACTTGCCACCAATTTCAGAAGATGTTTTCAATTCTAAATTGACAGAGAGTGCCAAAATAAATGAAAATGCTAAACAACTGTCTAAAAGAGAACAGAGAAGAAAAGAGAAAGAAGCACTTTTAGAGAAAAAGAGACAACTACTAGAAATTGCAAGACAGAGAATGTTGAAACAACAACAAGATGAAACAATTGAGAAAGAGACTTTGTCCAATGAAGCTGTGCCAACTGATGAGTTAGTGGAACAAGTTAAAAATGTAGTTATCGATGAAGAAACTACATCTTCTGAAGTCATGAACAGTGAGACTGAACTTGTGTTAACAGAAGAGCAAGAAGCTGAGGCTTTGATGGCTGAAAAATTGAAAAATAAAATAGACATTCCATTGGAACAATGTTTATTTTGTACAAACAATAAAACCTTTGCAAATTTCAAATTAAACTTGACTCATATGTACCAGAATCATGGTTTTTTCATTCCAGAACAAAAATATTTAGTCGATGAGGAAGGGTTGGTTAAATACATGTCTGAAAAAATTGGTTTAGGTAATGTTTGTATTGTCTGTAACTATCAAGGAAATTCATTGAATGCAGTAAGATCTCATATGTTAGCAAAGAGACATTGCCGAGTCCCATATGAAACTAATAATGAAAAATTAGAGATTTCTGAATTCTTCAACTTTGAAAGTTCATATGCAAATGTTGCTGTTGTCGAAGGTAATGACGAGGATAATGATGAAGACTGGGAAGATGTTGAAGATGATGCTAATGCCAACAATGACGATGAAGAGTTAGAGGAAGATGAAGAAGGTACCACAGAAGTTCTTTACCATGATGGTATAGAATTACACTTGCCATCAGGTATCAAAGTTGGTAATCGTTCTTTACAACGTTATTATAGACAAAACTTGAGACCTGAAAAGATCTTAACTGAAGGTCAAGGTACATTAATTGCAGCTGAAACAAGAAAAAATTTTATAACGGGTGGCTTGCCAGACAGAGAAACCATTAAAACTCAACAAAGAGCATGGAAAACAGAAGTTAAAGATAAGAAAATTCATGATAAAAGAGCTGCTAAATTTGTCAACAACCAACCACACTATAGAGATCAATTATTGCAATAGTCTTTCAACAATATGTTTGATAAAGTCATTGGAGGTTCAAATAATCGAATATCTTTTTATTATTTGTAATGTCGAGTTTTATCGAAAAAGTATCTGCATAAACCATTTATTTTCACTGGCATTTTACTTGTATTGATCATTACATACCATATATAATATTAATTGAAATTGTCCTATGTATATTATTAAATTGAATATTCAAACAAATATTATTACTAATACTGAAACTAAAATAACTCTACTATTCTTGATGAACTACCTTTTGGCAAGTTTTGACGTTTAAGGTTATTAGAGAGTAACACCAATTCGCATCGCGAGCTTTTAATCAAATTTGTTCATTATTTGAGAACGAAAACTGTCGAGATAATAATAATTGAAACATTTTTTATCAACAAGATATCTGTGAGGTAAGATAACAAAACAGGATATATACATTAGAATTGAGCTTGTGTAATTAAAGGAAATTATAGGATCAACACTGAAATATCAAGAGGTAGCGTGACAATAAATATAAATGTTTTTGACTCTGAAACTGCTATTTTTGCAATTAGTGGCTATCAGTTTCTTTTGCATTGGGTTTTTCCCATCTAAAAACGTACTGAAAGGATCTGGGTCATTTAAATTTGAAGAGCAATTACAATTGAGCAGCAAGCCAGCTTTCGATAAACTTGTCCTGGTCGTCATTGATGCATTGAGAAGTGACTTTTTATATGATGAAAAAAATTCTAATTTTAATTTTATGCACGAAGTGCTCAATTCTGGTGAAGCATGGGGTTTTACTGCATTTTCTAATCCACCAACAGTAACTCTACCAAGACTGAAAGGTATCACTACTGGATCTACACCAAACTTTTTGGATGCTATACTTAATGTCGCCGAAGATGATAGGTCTTCTAACCTAAAAGATCAAGATTCCTGGCCGATGCAGTTTTATGATAATAACAAGAAGATAAGATTTTTTGGTGACGACACTTGGCTAAAACTATTTCCTTTAGATATATTTTCTGAATATGAGGGTACTAATTCTTTTTTTGTTAGTGATTTTGAACAAGTAGATTTGAATGTTACAAGACATCTAGACAAACAATTTAAAGAAAAAGAAGAATGGGATGTATTAATTCTTCATTATTTAGGTTTGGATCATATTGGTCATAAAGGTGGGGCTCAATCTAAGTTTATGAAAGGAAAACAAGAGGAAATGGATTACATCATCAAAAGAATATACGAGGAAGTTGGTGATTCGGAAGATACCCTCATCTGTGTTATGGGCGACCACGGTATGAATAATAATGGAAACCATGGTGGATCATCACCAGGAGAAACATCTGCAGGTTTAACTATGATTTCGAAGAAATTCAGAACGTTAGCTAAACCCAACGCCCAAAAAAATGTTATTTTCCCCATAGAAACAAATCATGAAATTTCAGAGGAAGAAAAAGATTATAAATATTTAACATTTGTTCAACAAGTTGATTTTGTTCCAACATTATCTGCATTATTCAATGTGCCTATGCCCATCAATAGTATTGGTGTGTTGATACCCGAATTATTGGTACTACTAGATCCAGAAATAATAAAAGTCAAGATAAAAGAAAATTTCCATCAATTAGTTGAACTATCAAAATCCTCGTCAGTGCAACAACTATACAATGAAATAAATTTTCAGGAAGATGATGTTAAATCAATTTTATCTAAAATGAAAACAGTTCAGTCGGATTTAATGAGTAATGCAACCAATTACAATATGACAGCAATTTATATTGGAATTGGTTTACTGATCCTTGTCAATTTTTTTATTTTTTATAATATTTCCAAAAGTATCAGGGATAACATTTTTCCAATATTTGTTAGCTTGATTTTAGGCTTCTCGTTTTTTGCAAGTAGTTTTATTGAAGAAGAACATCAAATTTGGTGGTGGATATTAATAGCTGTTTGTGGGTTTTCGTTAATATTCAATTCTCATACAGTGCTCAGTAATATTATAGGAATTGTCTGTTTAAGAGTAATACGGGGTTGGAATAACAGTGGCCAAAAATATTCTTATAATTTAGTGCTAGCAAATCTTTTCAAAGAAAGATATACTGATATTCAATGGTATTTGAATATTGCTACACTTGTTTTTTTAACGTTCAAGGGTTCCATGAATAACTTTTCATCTTTTATGGCTTCTTTTCTTTTGGGAAACTTGTGTTTAATGTTCAAAATTTGCTGGTGTATTGTTAACCAAGAACAGGTACCAGAATTCCTGAAACGTTATGCCTTTATATTATCAGCACATTTGATGAGTGCAGGGAATCTTTCACCTTATACATTATTTGAAAAGACGTTAATACCAGTAGCACAATTATTTTTATATTGTGTTTTATCATTATTAACAATCAGATTATTAGTTGGCAAATTTTTAAACAACAAATTCTCAGATCCTATGTTCGATATAAAAAAAATAATAACTTTTCTATTGATTTTTCAAACATCACCAAATAATATTGGTTTATATTTATTTTATGAAATTTTGCAAATCTGTTTGAAGAATATTATTAGTGAAGAGTATTCAAATAATCCTCGCATATTAATGACAGTCTCATTAATAATGCAGTACTTTAGTTTTTACCAATTTGGTAATACAAATTCGATAGCAACCATTGACTTAACTAATGCATACAATGGTGTTTCCGAAAATTATAACATCTATTTTGTTGGATGGATGATGTCAATATCCAATTTTGCACCATCTATATATTGGTCCATGTTTTCATGGAATGTCAGCGATAAAAATACAAAATGGAGAGAGTTTATTGAACGTAAAAAGATTACATTGCTATTCAATTCTGTAACGGGCCTATTATTACTGATAACGTGCACGTTACTAAGGTATCATCTGTTCATTTGGAGTGTTTTTTCGCCCAAGATATGCTACTATGTCATGTGGAACATTTTTATGAATGGGATAGTGGGATGGATTTTGGAGGCATTAGTGATTTCAATTATTTAATTAAATATACAATAGCATAATATGATAAAGACGTCTACATAAATATTGTGACATTTTGAATCTTCAACGTACATAAATACATGAGCTGATTTAAGGTTAACTCATTATCACGTGACGTGGTTTACATTTACGTGATCTCAAATTATTGAAAAGTCATAAACTTAAGATTTAAATAGTTACTAACTGAATACACATATCTGAAATGCATTAATGCTATGTCTTATAATTTGTGAAGATCTAATTAATGTCGTACCTACAGAGATATATACGATAACACGTTTCTTAACCCCAAGGATAAAAATATACACAAGAGATTTCTTACTGAAACATGCTCTCCATCATAACAAAACGTTTTTTTTCGAGAAGTGGATTATTGTTACAAGAGGCTCAATCGGTTCTTTCAAAATCTTCATGTAAGGTTGGAACACCTATAAAAGTGAATGTGTTGAAAGCCGGCAAAGACCCAGTGGCTTTGGAAGATTCAGAATACCCTGAATGGCTATGGTCTGTTCTTGATAAAAATGCCCAATTAGAAAGATTGAAATCGGATCCAATGAAGCTAAGAAGGAAAGAATTGAGAAGAAAAAATAGAGCTAATATCAAACAGAACAATTTCTTAAAGCAAATATAAGTATTTCAAATTGTTCACAGACCTGCAATACATTATCTAATTCATCATTCCATTTACTCAATATCTACATACATACATACATACATACATTGGTGTTTAAAGCTTGTAAATAGTATATCGTTCAGCACGAACATTGTTTTTTTTCATTTCAACAATTTCAAAATTAGAGTATCAGAAACCATCACCATCGTATCAGATCAGATACTAAATTAATAAAAGCACATTTCAATGTGCCATAGGAGTAACTCATACTATCTTTCCCATTTCTATTTCAATCTAATATGGGTTTACTGAGTTCCTGTTTCTATCTCCACCGAACGCTTTTGTATATGAGAGTAAATTGAAAGCATTATCAGAAAGCAAATAATTGAAGAAAAACCCAACGATCAAACACACTTTCACCATTGCATAGTTGTCTCACATATATATTTCGATATATATATATATTTATTTGCTTTCTTAAACAATGGTTAATCCAGAATCCCACACAATTTTTAAAAGGTTCTCTATCGCTTCAACGATTCTTAAGAGATCTGCTGTCACTGTTTGCAATGGAACTAGAATTATTATATTTCAAGATGAAACATTGAGGTATGGCCTGACTAACGATGAGTCGAATCAATACAAGTCCATTCATATCGATCCACTTGTTGGTGGCGAACCACAATTGGTTTCACATCCAACTGGAAATTATGTCTGTATATACAATGACAGGGAAATAAGAGTCATTGAAATTCCTTGGGGTGTATGGAGTGCCAAATCTGACAAATCTTTCAGTTTGGATCATAGCATGGAAATTCGCTCTTACAATATGTCATCTTTTAACAGCTTTATCAAGAAAGTATTGTTCAATCCATTAGGTATAAATAATCCATGTTTAGTTGTTTTATTTGAGAATAGTAATATCTGTTCAATCGATGTCAAAAACATTTTGAAGGTGGAAGACATACCTTCAACGTGTTTAACAAACTTTCATAACAAAGGTGTTATGGGTTTAGCTGATCGTATCGAAGACATTAATGATATCAACTTCAGTGCAGATAAGTTTTCCTTATATGCAGTGACAGATACAGATGTGTACTCGTTTTATCCATTTTTAACACCAACTATTTCTATCACTAAAACTGAAGCAGATCAACTGCTTCAAAAATCTATCATTTTATTTGAAAATTTAAATAATGAGTCAGAAGAAGAAGTTAGAAGAAATGTTATTAAGCAACTAAAATTCTCATCAAATTTACATAATGAAATAAAGCAAAAAATTGCTGAAACAAAAAAAGTCAATCACAGTACTTTGTTTGATGTTAATATTAACGATGATTATTTCAATGTTAGATCACAAGGTGATTTTTCAATCAGTCCTTATCCTGAGGAGCTTTACGAAACTTCTTCTATCGGTATTATCACATATCCAATTGGTGAAAATAACGAATTGTTTATTTTATATTTTAAGGATGGTTCTATTCTAATCTTATTTAAAGATACGGAATCTTCCATGTCATGGAACTCTGAAAATTATACATTTAATAATTCATTCATCTTGATGGAAAGACTGAAATTCCCTTCAGGTGAAGTTAACTCAGTAGTACCTATTGCTAATGAGAACGGCAAATTCATTGTTCTTGGAGACTCCTCTTTTAAAGTCATCGATAGCTCAAGTTGGTCAAGCGTCCTGTCTCAATGCATAAATGACAATGATATAAGTAATTTATCTGAATTGACTATAAAAAGCGACGTTAAGATAATTGAAACCAAAGAAAAGATAGATTCATGTGTCGTATGGTGCGATAGCAATGATAAACTATTACTTGGGATTTCCAAGAGTTCATTGATAACAAATGATGTTCTAAATAACAAAGCAAGTAACCAAGATAATAAACCAACACAACTAAGAAATGTTAGAAATAATATAGAAGATTTAAATTTCAAATGCTATAGCCAATCAATTGAAGAAATCAATGAGAAAATTCAACGCTATATAGATCAGTGCAAAATACCATACAGCAAAGTAATACCATCAAGCATAAGACAGAAAGAATTTAATAATGAAAATAATGAGGATCAATTAGAAATTGTAACTGAATTGTCTCAAGAAATTGGTTCAAAAGTTCTCGAAGGTCAAACCATTGCATGGATGCTTCATACTAGATTTCGTGAACAGCATGATCGTTTTGTAGAACAACTAATGTATACAAACAAGGAATTACCGAAAATGAAATCCGTTCAAAATAAATATAAATTGCAAACTGATCGTTTAGAAAAGTATAATGCTCGTAATAAAGTATTGGCTGAAAGAATAGCACTTTTAACCCAAAATATTAAAAAAATTACATCTACACCGAGTTACAAGAGTATTCCTATATCTGATACAGAAAACCGATTTTTCAAAGAAATTAGGAAACAAGTATTATTATTTAATGAGGCTGTTAGTAGACAACAAACTCAACAAGAAGCCATTCAGTTCTTACAAAAAAAATTAAAATCCATCATAGAAAAAAAAGACAAATCTGAAAACATCAAAAGCAATTTTGATGAAAGTGAATGGATTGAATTGTGCGATTTGTTGCAAAAGGATGCGAAAATTATCGAAGATTGTAAAAATGAAATTACTCTCGTATCCGATTTGATATAACCAGTCATTGCATAGTTTTCAAATATATACATAAAATAATAAAAGTCACTTTTTTTATTTGTTTCGCATCATGTAGAGCTTCCATATCTAAGCTGTGATCATGCGATATAATCATAATGATAGTATATCGAAGGACAATTTTTGCACAAAAGAACTTACACTTCAAAATAGGTACAATGTATATAAGCGTTAGTTGAATTTATTATATGCATTCCATTTCGCAAGTATGTATTTTTACAAATTGTTCAACATTACTTGGTCACTAAGAGGCTATTTTTTTAGATTTAAAATATAAAATCCCTAAGTGAAAGCTTTTCTTTTGTAACAAATTAGTAATCACAAGAGAGTTATCAACTTGTATGTCTTTGATTCAAAGATCAATTGAGTCTTTTGAAAGAGGTTCTTATGGCTGGATTGTTCCTAAAACGTATGTTACACGATTCGGTATTATTGATCACGTGCTTCAAAATGGCATTTTTATTGTCCTCAAAATTAATGACGCCACAGTAAAATAAATTGCACAATGAAAAAAAGATTCAGTTAATTACGTCCTTAATCATTTTTGATATGAACTAAGTGAGATGACTGAAATTTCCATCAGGTTATATAAGTAAGGAAAAGTTTTTAGAACATTACATTATTTTATTTGGTGGCTCAGTAACATCGTCATTACTATCATACACATTTTGCTTTGACACTTGCTTTTTTGAAACTAGTTGATGTCTTTAGTTCCTGTGAGATCTTTTGTAAAAATGACTAACTCTATATTGAATTTTGTACCAAATCAATATTTTACTGCAAATAGTTCAAAAGATGTTTGGACGCTAACCAACGAAACTGCTGCTAAAGCAAGTACCAATCTGAAAAATAAAGAGAGGGGTTTGGTCAATTTAGGTCAAGGGTTTTTCTCTTACTCACCACCCAACTTTGCAATTAAAGCTTTACAAAAAGCTGTTGAAATACCTTTAGTCAACCAATACTCTCCAACAAGAGGTAGAGTATCATTAATTAACTCTTTGATTAATTTATACTCGCCATTATACAATTGCAAATTGAAAGAAGAAAATGTTTTGATTACTACCGGTGCTAATGAGGGTATTTTGGCTTGTCTGATGGGTATTTTGAATCCTAATGATGAAGTTATAGTATTTGAACCTTTTTTTGACCAATATATACCAAATATTGAACTGTGTGGTGGTAAAGTTGTCTATATTCCAATCAATCCACCAAAAGACTTGGATAAAAAAGTCACAAAAGGTTCCGACTGGAAAATCGACTATGAACAATTTGAAAATGCGATTACAGAGAAAACAAAAGCAATCATAATCAACACACCACATAATCCAATAGGTAAAGTTTTTACCCGTGAAGAATTGAAAAAAATTGGTGATATCTGTGTGAAACATAACATTGTTATTATATCTGATGAAGTTTATGACAACTTATATTTTACAAAAGATTTTACTAGAATTGCAACCTTATCACCAGAAATAAGTCAATTGACATTGACTGTAGGTTCTGCTGGTAAGACATTTGCTGCCACTGGTTGGAGGATAGGTTGGGTAATTTCGTTGAACACCGAACTATTGAAATTTGCTTCAAAAGCTCACACAAGAATATGTTTTGCTTCGCCATCTCCAATTCAAGAAGCATGTGCAGAATCTATTGAAATTGCATTGAAAAATGATTATTTCGAAAATATGAGAAAAGAATACGTTAAAAAATATGAAATCTTCACTAGAGTATTTGACGAATTAGGTTTACCATATACCGAGGCAGAAGGGTCTTATTTTTTACTTGTAGATTTTTCTAAACTTAAAATTCCTGAAGATTACAAATTTCCTGAAGAAATTATGAATAAAGGTAAAGATTTCCGTATTTCAAATTGGCTAATCAATGAATTAGGTGTTGTTGCAATCCCTCCGACAGAATTTTATATAAAGGAACACGAAAAGGCAGCAGAAAACCTTCTTAGATTTGCTGTCTGTAAGGATGACGAATATTTGGAGAAGGCTGTAGAACGATTGAAATTATTGAAAGATTATTTATAGACAATACAGTTATATACACACTTGTGGACTAAGTGCTTATTAGAGCTATTTTAATAAATAAAAGGCAAGGCTCTTTTCGCAAACCTTCCTATTTATCTTTCAAAACATATGATATAAAAAGATTTGATGGAAATAATTTAATAAATTTTATCAGCTTATATAAATAAAATGAGAATGATACATGTTGCAATAACTAGGAACATCTTTTGGAATGAGAAACTAATTTTACCTCATTGTCAAAACTTTTCAAACACTTTGGACATCTGTATTGCTTTTTATGTGTTCTGATATGTTTAGCTAAATTTGATGAAGAGTTAAATCTTTTACCACAAACATTACACGACAGTGGCTTTTCGCCAGTATGAATTCTTAAATGTACTTTATGGGAACTTGCACTAGCAAATGATTTTCCGCATATTTCACAATTAAAAGGTTTTTCACCAGAATGGACTCGTTTATGTTGAGTCAAGGTTTCTTGGCTTGAAAAAGATTTATCACAAACGTCACATTTGAATGGCTTATATTCAGTGTGCACCCTTATATGCCTGATTAGTTTCTGTCTTTGTGTGAATTTTCGATCACAATTATCCCAATGACACGAATATTGAGATTGCCTTGATAGTAAATGATTCTCTTCTATATGGTTGTTAAGAAGCATTTCATTATCGAAAATTTTACCACAGGCATCCCATTTACAAACAAAAACTTTTGTTACATCGAAAGTGTTCTTGATTTCGGTTTTAGGGTGTGTTTTGGCTGATGTCGTTCGATTCAAACCTGGACTTTCATCAGAATTAGATTTTTCATCATTTTCGTATAAATTTATAAATTTCATATCAAAATTGATACCATGCCTTCTATTTATGTGGCTTAAAAGAGAGCAAATATCTTCACCTTCAAAATCACAATTTTTCCAGTTACAAACTGCTCCCTCTATGTTTAAAGATATGTTTTTATAGTCTTCCTTTGATACATGATCATAGATTAAGTGTTTTTGCAATTCAACCAAACTTTTATAATCTTTTTCACAATTATTCCATTTACATTCTATTGGAGCAACTTCGGGCTCTGTTTGGGTATTAAATTTCCAATTAAAATCAATAGTATTTAGTGAATTTCCCTTTTTCAGGTCTTGAGCCTTGAAGCTATTCTCATTATCAGTATTATTTAGATCTGAATTTGGAGTGTGCATGTGATGATGAAAAATAGTCGGTGTGACAACAGGTGCAATAGACTTTAATCTTTCATAGCTTATTTGCTCTTTCTTAGGATTCTTAAATGATGATATAAAATTATCTTCCATAGGATTGTATCGGAAATTACTGTTACGGACATTCTGAACTGTTCCACTGTTTTCTTTTCCTTTCATTGACGTATGGGTATGCAAATTAACAAAATGATGATGATGCTCATGGTGAGTTGAATGGCGAGCTGAATGGTTATTGTTTTCTAGTTCTTCTTTCGAACTATAATGATTGGCATGATCGAGCACTTTTTCGTGGACCGAATGTTTTGTGATAGGTAAACTATAAATTGAAGAGATATCACATAAGTCTTGCAAGACCTGGATATCTGCTTCAGAATTAAGAACATGATTATGGCAGCTATTTTCATGGAAATGTTCATCACTATCATTGGAGCCATTTAAAAAATATTTTTTTTGCGGATCTTCTGCTTTCACTATAACTCTATCAAAATGGGGCAGTTCATCAGCATGTGTATTTTTAAATGAACATTCTGTCTCACAAGTCAAATTGCACGATAGATCTGGTATTTTTATATCATCAAAAAATTCTTTATCGATTTTGTCGTTGAAGTTAAATTGATTTAAAAGTGGCTTATCCAGACCAAGACTTTGTCTTTCTTTATTCGAAAAGTTTAACAATTCAGTATAGATATCCAAATTTAAATTGCTTGGATCGAATTGCTCTTTCTTGTTTGATTTAATACTTTTATCTTTTTTTTCTATATCCAAATTATTTGAAATTTTGTCACTTTTGCCTTCATCACTTTCGTAATTTTCACTCGAATCATCATGATCAATGTCACAACATACTTCCAATACTTTTGGGTCACAATTCCCACAATTATTTTGAAGCAAATCACTTTCCTGTTTGATTTCTTCAATTTTTCTTCTTTTGTTTGGAAGCATTACAAGCTGATCATTAAAAAAATTAGGCATCCAATTATTCTCTATATCATTTAAATTACCATTGGATTTTTCAGTTTCAGTATCGTAGTTTATAAATTCAAAATGCTTACAATCAATGAAATCTTTATTGGTACCACATTCTTTATTGAACGTGTCTATCATGTCATCACTCTGTTGAATACTTTTATCAAATTCGGGACTTATCTCTGTAGAGTCATCGTTGTCTTTTATATTACTTTCAATACTATTTTGGTAACCTAACAATTCATGATTGTTTTTCTTTTTCGTATGATGGATGTGACCATGTATATAGGTCAAGTTATTCAGTTTATGTATATGACCATGTAAGACACCATTTCCTGATATACTAGACTCCATAATGTTATATTGATTATATTGATTTTTGAGCTGTTTGAATAATCTCTTCAAAGTGGGGATATAGCACAGGGTGATTCTTACTTTTTGACTCAAGTAGATTGATTCAGCGATAGAAACGACTGCTATCTATAAAAAAGAATTTCAAATGTATTATTAGAGCAAAGCGTTTATAAGCACAACTTGGTTTGTTTCGTTAAAATACATTACTGATCGAATCTATCAATTGATGAATAAAATGATGCAAGTGTCTAACTAACTAAACATTTTCGATGACATTTTCAGTTTTTTTTTGAAAAGTATCTTCAAGGTTTTTTCCGTAACATTCATTTTAGGGTTGATTGAGCCCTAATTACACATTAAGCCCTATTGTCAAACCGCTTTGATTACGTCATTGCACACAATAATCGTCCTGTTTGTTAAAAACTAATTTGTGATTCTGTATCAATATATATATATATATATTTCAGATATTATCAACAACAGTAATTGCAGTTTCTGAGTTTACAGTTTTTTTTACGGAAGTTGCGATATGAGAAAAGACTAACCAGCGGAAACATTTGCTGTTGAGCGTAACAGTTAAATGCAAAACATACAAGAGTCGATCCAGTTACCTTTGGATATAGATGTACACACAAACATACATACATATATATGTGTATATGTGTATTTGAACGCATTTCTAGTTTGCAATTACTGAATGACAACAGCTCCATAGTATAAAACGCTTCTGTACTTAAAGGGTTCAGTAATCTTATTATTCGTACCCTTGTCACATCAATTTGAAGATGTTTTATTGTTGAGCCGGCGTCTTAATTTATTTACATAACAGGGAAAGGAAAAGTTCTGACACAAATTGATACCACAGAAACTTGAATAAGTTGTCATTCCTAATTGTCTTTTTTGTTTTATTGCTGTTTTATTGTTGTTATATTTTTGTCGTACTTTTTTCAGTTGTCTGCGTTTCTTTTTTTCATGAAAAATTTAAAGATACTTCCTAATTAGGAATATGGTAAATAATCATCTTTGAGCAAGAAATCAACTCTATTTGAAAAATAAAACAACTTTAACAACAACTGTTATTAAGTTGCAATCTATGTAATTATTACCTTATTTCATCTTAGGTTGGAAATTTTCGAAAGATGTTAACTTTTCAGCTTAGTTTAATTTTTAGTTGATTTTGAATAGCTCATCTATAGCATTGACTTTGATTAAACAATATAAAATACACTTTTTATTGATCATATATTTAAGCATCTCCTTATGAAAAAAAACCATCTGCTATATTATATTTAATCCATAGATTGCTAGAGCATTATTATATTAGAGGTCATTTTATGTCTGCTGCTGTTATCAATTCGAAATAAGATAAATATTGCTTTCGACGTATCATCATTATACTATATAATCAAACAGGGTGAAAAAGATATCAAGTAACATACAGGTAAAATAAAACATAAAGCATGCATAAAACTGTTACAAGAACTTTTGTTTCTGTATTCAGTTCATTATTGTTGTTTTCGCTAGGTGGTATATCTATAGCATTGGCAACAAAATATCTTCCGAACAAGAGTGTTTTAATTATAGTAGCATGTTCATCAATAATCTGTGGTTTTGCAAATATAGCGAACATTTTTATAGAGTTAAAATGTGCTGGCTCACAACATTTAAGGTCAATATTTTTAGGACTCTTTCTGACTCTACATTTATTAATTCTTGGTTCTTCAGTTGAGTTGTTCAACAATACTTTGAAAAATATAATAACTAAAGATATTGTCTACCCTACCAATACATTAGAAAAACATCTTTATATTTCATTCTGCGTTTTATTAATCTTTTCGTTATATTTAAATGGGTTTAATATGGGATGTTTAATATTATATAAAAGTTGTTCCAGGGTAAAAAATGACGAGGATGAAGAACTCAACTCTAAAGATAAAGAAGATAAACTTATTGATATTCAAGACATTTTAAAACCAAGCATACCATTGAAAATTTCATCACAAACGCTAACTCCAAATATGGACTTTGCTTATATTCCTAATGAAACCAATTTACCAATAGATAATTTCCATCAAGAAATTACAGGATTAAATTCATTGAAAATAAATAATGAAGCTGGAGCTGTTTCACGACCAATTGCTATCTCAAATGGATGTAAAACTCTGAATAATACAAGGGAGTCCTCGGGTAATTATTCATTTCCCACAGTAATAAAAAACAAACTAAGTACAACACAATTAAATGTGCAAAAACATTTGAATGAAATTGTAAATCAAGAAACCGTAAATAAACCCATTGATATAACCAAAGAAAATAAATTCCCAACCATAAATTTAAAGAAATTCAAATTTTGTATAGGCCTTAAGAGAAAGGAAACAAACACAAATAATAATTTACCATTTACGCAAGATGAAAAGGACTCGAAAGTTACTAAAAATATGAGATACATATCAAGATTATCTGGTTTCCCTTTTTTACAAAGCGAATTTAATGAAATCAGTCAAAATTCAAACACATCAAATAATGATTCTAAAAGTGACAAATATTCGGAGACGTTCAAAGATTTGAAGGAAAATATAAGAAGCAGTTCTTTGATATTGGAAACAAACATGTCAGCAAAGGAACAAGTGAAACGTATCGATGATTCTGACTCTGACAAGAAAAAAAAATTCATAAAACTTGAAGAAGAGAAACAAGCTTTAGGTAGAATTAACAGTGTATTATTACCACCTATCCTAACACCATATGATGCTCCAAAAATAGAACAGAATGGATTTATTGCTGGTTTGTTGCCAGAAATGTTAAAAACTGATACAGTTAATAATATTTCAGAATCTTTTCATAATCAGTCAGATGTTGTAGAGGAATTAGAAAATTTCTCTTATGATGAAAATTTATTAGAAGAACATGATTTACAAAGCATATCACATATACCTGAATTTATCGAAGAACAGAACCAAGAGGTTAGCGATACTAAATTGTTTGATATATCTGTAAATGACATCGAAGCTCACATTAGCTTGGATATGTGGAATAATGATAAACCAAAATTTATGGAAAGAGCAGACACATTGCAGGCCAATTTACTTCTGCCAGCTTTTAATTTTTCCCAGAAAGAGTTAGCAAATATTCCAGATGATACTTCAAGCTCTTCTTTAACTGGTGATATTCATTTCAATTTCCCCAATATATCAAAAGAAAAATTGAAGATTTCCAATCATTTGAACCCCACAGATTCAAATTTTGATACAATTAGTCAATTGGACGATTATCTAACAGATATTACAAAAAATCACGATGACAATGACCAACAACTTTTAGAGGAAAGTTTGAACCAAAATTTTTCCTTTTCAAATGTTACAGAGCTGGATTCAAGAGAATTATCAAGAATCAATACAGGACATTCACCGACCAAATCGATAATTTCAATCATCAGCGCTGGTACCGGCATTCATCATAGACAAAAATCATTGAATAGTAACATATTTTCTGCCAATAACAATCACAATAGAGCAAACTCACAAATGTCAAATTACCTTTACTCTCAAAATAATCATTCAATAGCATTGTCTCCGCCAAATTCTCCGACAAGAACTAAAACTTTCAAGAAACTAGGTAAGAAGTTATCCATTTCAAATATATCAGATTCTTTATCACCGATACGTTCTGCCGAGATGAGTTTGAGTGAAAGTTTTAAGTCTCCATACAATAATGAAAATAATCGTTCTTCTAATATTTTCAATGGAAACAAGAAAAGAGGAAAAAGTATTGATTTTAGTTACTTACACAGTTTACAAAACAATAATTCCCCCACAAAACAACACACTAACATTCACAATCATAAAAATATAAACCTAACTAATAGAAGAAACAGCGCATTTGCTGACAAGAACTTAAGGACAGTAAGTTCTTTGTTTTTGCTTCAAGAACACAATAGCGTAATGCCATATATTTCAGAGGAATACAAACGAAAAGTACTTGAAACAAACATCAAACACAAAGAACAGCAACCGATGTTTGCATTAAGATCAACTTCAAATTACTCTGAGCAAAGTTCTACATATTCAGATAAATACCCAATGGCCATGAAAAGTCAATATGATCAAGAAAAATGGGACTCTCAACAAAACTTTCCCGTTTAAGAAAGAGACCCCAAAGAAAAATAATGAGTCCCATTTAATCATTGTCTAACTTTGTATTCAATTATATCCACAAACACGGATTCTCTCATATTGAAGTGCATATCCATTTGCACAAGTTGGTGTCATCAAATTAACTGGACTGTAGAATTACTGGAAAATATTGTCGAATAAAATAGGTAACGCTAATGAAACTTATGTAACAATAACTAAACATTTAAGTACGCATAAAATAAAATTTGCATTCCACACTATCACAGAATTCTTGGGTTTACTCAAAAAGTTCAGTTGGATTCTTTTCCTTAGTATATATATTTTGTGTCCAACGACTGACACTTTGGATTAGTTAGTGTCTTGCAATTATAGTTACCCGCCATTTGTATATTGTATATGAAAAATGGCAATGTGGAAAATTTTTAATTAAAGCGATGAGGTGAAAAATAACCTGTGGATAGTTAAAGTAACTAACTACAGTCTAGCTTATCTTGAATAAATTGAATTATTAGTGTTGTAATTCACAACACTCCATATAAAAGATATCATAAAATCACCAAAGTTTTAAAAAGTCGGTTGATTTTTATCACAGATAATTTGGGAGGATATTTCTTTGTACTCAGCAGCTTATAAGACGTTAAAGCTATAGACTAGAAAAGTTGCAACCCAGAATGAGTGGCCTTTTCGATGTTTTCGATGAGGATGCTACCAAAATCCAAGAAATTCCGTTAGAGGAATTAGAAGAAATGGAGAGTAATGATACTGATGCTACTAAAACTGTCGAGAAGAAACGTGGAATGGACTCTGATGAAGAGATGAAGGACATTGAAGAAACTCAAACCAAATCAGGTAAAAAATTAAGACATGGTAATAAATTGTTGGATGACAAAATCAAGTCTGTTGTCATTCCGGTTGTTGCAGATACTTTTGAACAAGAAGAATCAAGAGAAGTAGATGTATCGACGGGTTTAACCAATTCAGCCACTACACAGGTTGAAGATGACGGTAAAGTTAAATTGAAGCATCAAGTTCGCCATCAAGTTGCTTTGCCTCCAAACTATGATTATAAACCAATAGGTGAGCACAAAAGAAAAAATGAGGTTCGTACATACCCTTTTACTTTAGATCCTTTCCAAGATACTGCCATTTCCTGTATTGACAGAGGCGAATCTGTATTGGTCTCTGCGCACACTTCTGCAGGTAAGACTGTTGTTGCCGAATATGCTATTGCTCAATCGTTGAGGGATAAACAAAGAGTTATTTATACTTCGCCAATCAAAGCATTATCTAATCAAAAATATAGAGAATTATCAGCAGAATTTGGAGATGTCGGTTTGATGACAGGTGATATTACAATTAATCCAGATGCCGGTTGTTTAGTTATGACAACAGAAATTTTAAGAAGTATGCTTTATAGAGGTAGTGAAGTTATGAGAGAAGTTGCATGGGTTGTTTTTGACGAAGTGCATTATATGAGAGACAAAGAACGTGGTGTTGTATGGGAAGAAACTATCATATTATTGCCTGACAAGGTAAGGTACGTTTTTCTATCGGCTACTATTCCAAATTCCATGGAATTTGCTGAATGGATATGTAAGATACATTCTCAACCATGCCATATTGTTTACACTGATTTCCGTCCAACTCCCTTGCAACATTATCTATTTCCCGCCCATGGTGATGGTATTTATTTGGTAGTCGATGAAAAGAGCACTTTCAGAGAAGAAAATTTTCAGAAAGCCATGTCTTCAATTAGTAATGGTGCTGGAGATGATCCCAATTCGTCTAGTGCTAAAGGTAGAAAGGGTCAAACTTTCAAAGGTGGGGTTGCAAAGGGCGACTCGAAAGGTGATATCTATAAAATTGTTAAAATGATTTGGAAAAAGAAGTACAATCCTGTCATTGTTTTTTCATTTAGTAAACGTGATTGTGAAGAATTAGCTTTAAAAATGTCCAAACTAGACTTTAATTCTGATGACGAGAAAGATGCGCTATCTAAAATTTTCAACAACGCTATTGCGTTATTACCAGAAACAGATAGAGAATTGCCTCAAATTAAACACATTCTTCCTTTACTAAGAAGAGGTATCGGTATCCATCATTCTGGTTTACTACCAATTTTAAAAGAAGTTATTGAAATTCTTTTCCAAGAAGGTTTCTTAAAGGTTTTATTTGCTACAGAAACGTTCTCCATTGGTTTGAATATGCCTGCCAAAACAGTTGTTTTTACCTCTGTTAGAAAATGGGATGGTAAACAATTTCGTTGGGTTTCCGGTGGTGAGTATATCCAAATGTCTGGTCGTGCTGGTCGTCGTGGTTTAGATGACCGTGGTATTGTTATCATGATGATTGATGAGAAAATGGAGCCTCAAGTTGCCAAAGGTATGGTTAAAGGTCAAGCTGACAGATTGGACTCTGCATTCCATTTAGGTTATAATATGATTTTGAATTTGATGAGAGTGGAAGGTATTTCACCAGAATTTATGTTGGAACATTCATTTTATCAATTTCAAAATGTTATTTCCGTTCCAATCATGGAAAAAAAATATATTGAATTAGAAAAGGAAGCTGATGATATTCAAATTGAAGATGAAGAAAATATTAGGGAGTATTACGATATCAGAAAGACTCTAGATGGATATAATGAAGACTTGCGTCATGTAATAACTCACCCAGCTAATATTTTGAGTTTTCTGCAACCAGGTAGGTTAATCGAAATTAACGTCGGAGGTAAACAAAATTATGGTTGGGCAGTTGTAATTGATTTTTCAAAAAGAATCAATAAACGTGATTCTTCTGCCGTTTATTCTGATCATGAATCATATATTGTTAATGTGGTGGTTAATAGTATGTATTCAAATGCTCCGGTTAACATTATAAAACCTTTCAATCCTGACTTACCAGAAGGTATACGTCCAGCGATCAAAGGCGAAGACTCGATTTGTGCTATTATCCCTATTACTTTGGAATCAATCAGAAATGTTGGTAATTTGAGACTATTTATGCCTAAAGACATAAAGGTTAGTGGCCAAAAAGAAACAGTCGGTAAGTCATTAAAAGAAGTTCAAAGAAGATTTCCTGATGGCATTCCATTAGTTGATCCAGTTAAAAACATGAAAATCGATGATGAAGACTTTAAAGCACTACTCAGAAAAATTGTTGTACTAGAAGAAAAACTTTTTTCCAATCCTTTAGCTGATTCAGTAAGGTTAAGTGAATTATATGAAAAATACAGTAAAAAATTTGCTATACATGAAGATATGAAAAAGTTGAAGAAGAAGATAAATGATTCACAAGCTGTAATACAACTGGATGATTTACGTAGAAGAAAGCGTGTTCTACGTAGATTAGGCTTTGCTACTCCAAGTGATATCATTGAATTGAAGGGTAGAGTTGCTTGTGAAATTTCAAGTGGTGATGAATTACTATTAACAGAACTAATATTTAATGGTAATTTCAACGAATTGAAGCCTGAACAAGCAGCTGCTTTACTTTCTTGTTTTGCCTTCCAAGAACGTTGTAAAGAGGCTCCTAGATTGAAACCAGAACTTGCCGAACCATTGAAAGCAATGAAGGAAGTTGCAGCTAAGATTGCAAAGGTTATGAAAGATTCTAAAATTGAAGTAGTTGAAAAAGAATATGTCGAAAGCTTCAGACACGAACTGATGGAGGTTGTTTATGAATGGTGTAAAGGAGCGACATTCACGCAAATTTGTAAAATGACTGATGTTTATGAAGGTTCATTAATAAGAATGTTCAAGAGACTAGAAGAGCTAGTAAAGGAGTTGGTTGATGTGGCTCGTACTATTGGTAACTCTGCATTAGAAGAAAAAATGGAAACCATTGTTAAACTAATTCACAGAGATATCGTTTCCGCTGGTTCATTATACTTATAGAGGGTTCGGTTTGTATGTAATTTATTTAGAAAATTGTGTAATATAAATAACACAAAGAAAAATCATAAAATTCAAGTATTCAATGTGTATTGCGAGAAGAATTTCAACAATTTTTATATTCTAGTAAAGATATATACAATTATTGAGTTGTGTTGAGTCTATAAATACATACTTTCTATTTTTGGTTCTACTTCAATTTTTGAAGAAACCATCCTTATTTTATTAAGCTCATCTAATAATGGAGTATACCATAGTCCTAAAATATGTTCATCAAAGTGTATCAAATTATCTATCGTTTTTTCCCTTAGATAAACAATTTCTGTTTCCGTTATGTTTAAGTTGTTGTGATTAGTTAAATTGGCCAAAACATTGGGTGCGTTAATAACTAAGTACTCAACACAATATTTGTATTGAGACATTTTTTCTAATAATACCATTTGTTCCATATATGGCATTTTTAAAATTGAATCTGTGTCAAGATTTTCTTTAATAAGATCAAAAGATTTTTCAAATCCAACAACGTTTCTCAAGATGGGTAACATCGATGGTTTAACTATTGCAAATTGCTTGAGTAACTCACTTTGGTATTTGAATAAATAACGGGGGTCAACAAATGAAAGAAAGTCTATTACGTATTCATTTGATTCTCCAATTTGTAGATATTCTTCATCTAGTAGGTGGAAACAATTCTCAAAATTCCAATATGAGATCTTTTTAAATAATTGAAATAAATATGACAATCCGAATAACTTAATGTCAATAAAATCATCCAAATTTTGATAAAATTTACCAAACATGCATATTATAGGTTCTAGGTATGGAAAAAGCCAATCTTTGCTTGGTTTTGTAAAATTTTGAATAGATAGCTCATCCAAATATTTTGAATAGTAGTTAACAATCTGAATAAAGTAAAAGACATCTTTGTCAGTTAAACGTTTCACTTCGTCAACTGGAATTATAAACAACTCCTCATCGAAATCAACTTGCTCAATACTTTGAAAAAAAACAATTAATAAATCCAATAGTCTTGCATATTTTATCAAGGACCCTTCCCTTCTTACGTTTAATAAAACAGATCTGTTGTTTCTAAGAATCCGAGCACCGACTAATTTATCCACAGATAATACTGTTAAGGTTCTCTCTATTCTATTGATAATTGATATATCTGTTGACTCATTGAAATAAATAGCCAAAATCAAATCAAATAAAGGTGTAGATGCAAATATACTCTTTGGTGTCGACAATTCAATAACTTTCAACGCTGAATTTATCAAAGAAATGTTATTAGATATTAGGGCAGCTTCTAAATCTTTGAGTGAAAATACTTGTAAAATCAAATCGAATGTTGTTATGTTCAACAAATGATCCAGTAATTCTATAAGCAAATCATAATCCAAATTTGTATCATCTTTTCCATTTACTATCAAATTTTTGATAATGTTCAATATAGGTTCCAAATTAGTTGGTGATGAAGTCAAGTACCTAACAGTAGTGAGACATTTTTGTAATTTTTGATTGATGTCGGGTCCAATTGGGACTTCTTTCAATGCAGTTGCAGTGTCATTGACAGTGGCAATAACTGTATTACTCTCATAGATATCAGGCATGTTGGCTCAATTATGAATAGATTTTTATCTTCAATGATGACTTTGAACTTTTAAGATCACTTTTTTTTTCAGAATTTCAATAACCAATAAACTATTTCTTTTTTTATACTTGTAAGTGCACTATACCATTCAAACCAATATCAAAATAACTGAATTATTACAATTGGTAATTGATTTTAGTAGATAGTATCGAAGTTTTTCAATCTACTCTATAGATCTTAAGATTTCTGAAAACTTTGTGCTTAAGTGTGGTGATAATCTGCAATTAAACTTATTTCGAAACAAAATAATGAAAATAAGGTACCTTGAATCAGATTTCAAAATTGAATAAGTTGTTACACATTCGAAGAATTCTTTTAATTTACTAATTAACTCTCAAAAGAATTGTACTTATTATCGTGATTGAATTAGTACTTAAATCATTGTGGCTGAAATCCTTTGATCGGTCTTGGTTATTAATTTGCAAATTTGAAATCATAAAAATGAAAAATTCATCATGTAAGTATAAAAGGATGTATAATAATTTGGGTAACTTTGCGATGAGATCAAATATTAAGTGATTACTTTTTGAGAGTTTGATGAAATTCATATTCTTTTGAAGCTGAACTTATCTATATGAATGCTGGGTGAGGTTTTTTGAATATGTTTAGATATAAAAACATAAAGCAGTAATTTGATACTTCACGTACTTAAAAAGTAGTTTAGGATTATACAAAAGCATTCTGATGAATTTCTCACAAGTGGCCACTCTGCCCAAAATAAAGGGCGTAGAATTGAAAGAAACTATAGGGAATGGTGCATTTGCTTGTGTCAAAATGGCTAATTTAAAAGAGGATCCTAGTGTTATTTTTGCAGTTAAGTTTGTACATATAGCGACATGTACACGCCATGGGCTAACAGAAAAAGATATTACGACAGAGGTCGTACTTCAATCAAAGTGTTCGAACCATCCTAATGTTTTGAAAGTTATTGATTGTAATATCTCTACAGACTTTATGTGGATTATCATGGAGCTAGCAGAAGGTGGTGATTTATTTGACAAAATTGAACCTGATGTCGGTGTCGATTCAACTGTTGCACAATTTTACTTTCAACAACTTGTAAATGCGGTAGATTATCTGCATGTTGAATGTGGTATATCTCATAGAGATATTAAGCCTGAAAATTTACTTTTAGATAGCAAAGGGAATTTAAAGTTGGCAGATTTTGGGTTAGCTTCACAATTTAGACGGAAAGACGGATCAATAAGAATATCATCTGATCAAAAGGGTTCGCCACCATATATGGCTCCTGAGATTCTTTATTCTCAACAATATGAAAGTGACAAAACAGATATTTGGTCAATAGGTGTTTTGTTGTTTGTTCTGCTGTCCGGAGAAATTCCATGGGAGGCACCCCTGCTCGATGATGAAAACTTTAATTATTTCATTAATAACAACGGGAATATAAATTTGGGTCCATGGGAGAAGATTGATCTTAATCAACTTAACATTCTTAGAAAGCTATTACAGCCAAATCCAGAAAATAGAGCTACTTTGGCAATGATTAAAAGACACCCTTGGGTCACAGCAAAAATTCCTTTTGCTGATGATAGTGGTCTGTGTTCTGATTCATCTCAATTAGCGAAAAGATTATATTCTAATTTAAAGGTCTCGTTAAGTGATGATGATTATATCCGTTCGACTCAGGATCCGGGATTTGGTACCAGACATAAACCTGCATTCAGTGCTACTCAACTGGTAGGTGATGAATATGCAGATATAGAACATGACCCCATTTCTTTGAACCATAATATATCAACCCAATTAGCCTTCACTCAATATAACAATCATACCAAATTAGGAAAGGAAAGCCATGATGAAAGAAATTGGGTGGAACTATTATCTAATGATTTGGCATTATTACAATTTCGTAATGATTCATCAGACATTTCCAATTCGCAGAATTTAAACTTTAATCACAATAGAATGACTAAGTTTTACACACTAGATGGTATGGAAAATGTGCTAACAACTATAGAGGAATCTTTGAGGTTTTTGCATATCAAAGTTAAACCAGACTTATATAATAATTTTTTAAAGTTGTCTAATTCATTAGGCAGTGATTCTATTTTTCCGGTTACAATTAGCATAAAAACTGAAGATTATACAGGTTTGTTATTATCTGGCTTTATTTCAATTGATAATATCCAAGATGACTTGAAAATCATCAACATAAACAGGAAATCAGGAGATCCTCTTGAATGGCGTCGTTTTTTCAAGAAGTTTGCATTGCTATGTAGAAATCTTATATATGTACCGAATTAAGTTTATATATTCAAAAATTTCATAAACATAATATGTATTGTTTTATTATTGTTATTTATGCAGTTAAGTACGTTTTCATTGTTCATGAATATTTGTCAAAAAAAAAATTTTGATTATCATTCTTATCAACCAATGGTTAATTAATTTTTTAAATCATTTAAGAAAGAAATAATCCTAGTTTTGTCAGCTTTTTTCAGTTGCTCAATATCATCTGTAGAAAATGCATCTAAGGCTGAATAGAGTTGAGTCAACTTTTTATTTAAGGTATTTTCAGATTGAAGCGTGGGTTCATTGTTTGATAATTTGGATATTTTGTTGGTACCTGGTGATGGTGACCTTGATTGAAGTTGATTGGAGTTAATCATTTGTCTTTTGGAATTGAATATTGGAAATTTTATAGCTTCAGGGAATGAAATGTCACAATCATCAACTTCTGGCACCTCACTATTGGCATCTATATCGGCTATATCCAAATCTGACAATACAGTTTGGGAATCAACTTTGATTTCGTTCTTATTTTCGTTAGTTGACAAACGTGTAATAGGTGGTGTATTGTGTGGGTTTATGGGTTGAAGTTGTGTAGCTTTTACTTGAATATCATTAGTATTTGTGTTTTGTGTACTAGGTGTACTCTCAGTTTTCATGCGTGAGTCATCTATTTTGTATATAATTGAAGATGAAGATGTTTGGTTCACTTCTGTAAAAGCTGAAGTAATGTTTATCATGTTTTCAGAAATAATTGGACTTTCTTGTGTTGTAGAAACAAAACTCTTTTCTTGGCTTATTGGCTTTTCTGAGTTATTTCGTGAACTAAACAATGGGATGTGATGAATTTTATCGGAAACTGTAGATATAGATTCCACCTTGCTACAAGCAGTTGGGTCGAACCAAAATTCTAATTCTTTGGATAATAATTGGTGAATCTTTGTATTTCTCAATCTTCTTGACATGAATAAAGGATTGGATAGAATAGATTTAACCACGCGTATAAAGTATTTATTTCTATCTGTACCCATATTTGATATAACTATTCGAATACAAGTCTCGACCTTTTTAATACCTTGCCTAAAAAGTAATGACAAAAATTGATCAAAATACACTAGTAAATTGTTCTGATTTGTTATTGAGTTAGGTAACTGTGAGATAGTTACAAAATAACAAAATTCTTCCAGTATCGGTATGAATAAATTGTATTTTCCCTCTTTCAATAGATGTGAAATTACCTGGGTATTATAATTGTAGTTGTTAGAACGTAAACTCAATTTTAATTGTTCGTAAACAACACTTTTTAAAGGGTTGTATTTTTGTATGATTCCAATTAGTAGCATAGGTTCAATGGATCCAGTAATTTTTTCAAAGTTAAGCTTGATCAAGCTTGCTAATAAATGAGCATTATTTTTGGTTAATATCAAAAAAATCAACTCGTTTAAACTAACCCAATTTTCGCTATTTTGAAGTCTGTCTATCATAAATTCCAGTATTTCAAGCTTTTCATTAATCAAGTAATCTTTGTCAGTAGAGGATACTAAGTATGCATTTATCTTTTCTTTTTCATTTTCAGAGCATTTAAAGATGAATATTTGATATGATAATAATTTTCTTATATTCAAAGAAAATATTCCCATATTATTGATATAATAGTCGATATTTATCTCTGAAATCAATTGTATGTCATACGAGTTAACAACATTCTCCAAGTTCGAAATAAATCCTCTTTTTTCTACAATAACATCTTTGATTATATCAAACGCACTTTTCTGGCAAAGAAATATTAGCAATTCTTTAAAAGTCGATTCATGTGTTGCTAAATAAGTTGATATTCTGTTTCTTATGATAGTATTTGTATTCTGGGGAAGCTTCTTGATAAATTGCTGAATGAAAAACTTCACATCCTCATTCTCCCAACTGTCAAAATCAACTACATCAGATAACTCGTAGGGGTATGAAGTTTTGCTACACAAATCTAAAACATTTGAGATAACTGATTTGGAATTTATTTTTTTCAAAAACTTCAAAATGGTGAAAATGTCTCCCTGATTTAAATTATTTGGTATAAGTGTGGAACCAACCCAATTACTCAGGTATTGTGTAATGTTTGTATCATTTAATGATAGAAGTTTTTCACAAATTAAATACTCTGAAACTCGACTATTTTTATCCTTGAAAATTGCTTTTATCATATTGAGCTTTATATCTGGTGATTCTGGAAACTTTCTGCTTATGAAAGTGAAAAGAGCTTTTAGTCTGTCAAACTCTTTGTGAAAAAGTAATTCTTTGAAAGACAAAATGAAAATGGTTGAATAAGATCCAACAATAGTGGAAAATTGGGTTAGAGCATTTTTTTCTATTATGGTCTTGATTATTACCTCAAATTTCTCACAGATGGCAATCTGTGAAGAAAATGTGTCCGGTATATGTTTCAATACATTATTTAGGATGGGAATTATCAATTCAAAGCACTCTATATTATTATTCAACAATTCTAAAATCGAATTTGATATTTCATTAAAAAAAGTAGTGAAAATGCTAATAGGAATGGGTGATATTTGGTCTGCATGAATACCTATTGATGCAATCACTTTTATTGGGTGAATATCCCTAAATCCATGCCTTTCTCTCTTGACAAAATCCAAAGCATTTCTCAAAAGTATGACAGAAGATTCTAAAATATTTAATCCATAGTCTTTCAAGTTTGGATCTGTATAGATAGGATGAATAAGCTTATTCCAAATATAAACAAAGTTAGAATTACTTAAACTTTTTGCTAAGCCACAGAATGTGAATATGATTCCAGATAAATGGTAATTATAACATACTTTTGAGACAGTTTCGGTTTTTGTTTCTGATAACATTAAAAAGGGCAATTGAAGTAATGATAATTGTGCACTTTTATCTTCTTCATTGAGTTTGTTGAAATTTGTTAATATGTTATATATTAATACGCGCCAGACTTTCGTAGCATGTAAACGGCCATCTATCGATGTTTGTATAATATTTGTGTTCAATTCAATCCATTGAGAATCTTTTTTAGATTTGATCAATAACGGCAATTTAGTTGGATTGTTGTATAGAAGGGCTACAAATGATAGCCATAAATCCATTGCTAATTTTGTTTCTTTTTCTTTTTCAATTAAATAGTCACAGAATTGTTGTAGTAGTTCACCAATTGTTGAATTGTCATCTGCATCTGTATACAAAACTGTAAGGTTTTTACAATGCTTTTCGGACAATATATGTTTCATGGGTTGGCCCATTATACTATTATATACTTTTTCATGACCATTGGTATTATCCATGCATTTCTTCAATAATTCTAATAATAACCCAATCGTTGTGGAAACAATTTTCAAAGTGCATGTGTCTTTTTCCATTAATATCCTGTAAAATGCATCCTGTGGTAACCACATTGATATATTGGATATCATCTGTCCAGGGTATTTGAAAAGAAATTGTTTGAATAATAGTAATTTTTCATAAACCAAATTGGTACTCGGAATTTCTTTTATCTTGATTATTGCTTCAATAACATTATTAATTTCATCCTTATCCAAATAGTAAACACTAAACCTTTCATCTCTCAAAAATATAATCTGTGCAGTTATCATTAGTTTATTAGAATTATCATGGGTTAATGCAGTAATTGATAATTTGTAAAACTTTTTCAGTGATGCTAATGAATTTGTGTTTTCATCTAACCATTTTACTATTCTAAAATTTGATGATACGTGACCCAAAAATCTTACCATTTGTACATAGAGTCTTATACTAAATGGATTCTTCTTCTCTGGATTATTCAATAATGCATTTTGTTCATTAGTTAAGTCCAGTATAGTTATTTCCAATAAAGTACTTAACGAGCTCATAAGGATATTTATTTTTCTTTCTGAAATCTCATTAATTGTTTTTGTAGTAACCACTGGTATTATGTTGTTAAAGGTGGCATATATTTCAAACCTACGAGCTCTATACTCATCCTCTGGGTTTTTCAGTATATGTATGCCACCTTCTATTATATTCTTGAATTCATTAGTATCTTTTATGTTTCTCAAATTATGTATTTCACCTTTCATCCAAAATTCTAGTAAGAAAGGATTTTGTAAAGGTTGATTAGAGTATTCATTAGAATCAATTTTGTCAAAAAATTGCAATTTATTGACCGTAAACCCCCTTTCAATTTGTGAATTTCGTAAAATAGATTTTGTGGGCTTTAATGCTGTATCCAAAATTTTGGGTGATGAATTTATATTGAAGTCAATTGGTGATGATTCAATTTGATCTGAAAAAGCAACTGATTTATTTTTTGACGATTCTATTATATCGTTGCTTGTTTCTATCTTAAAGAATTCAATTTTCCCAGAGTTTGTTCTTTGTGAGTTATTCTGTAAATAAATTACATTTTCAACTTCACCAGGAGATCGATCGATTTTAGTAATGGACCTTTCAGGACTTTCTAGTCTCATCTTTTTGATTGGTGATTTCAATATAATAGAATCATTACCGACACTATTAAGTCTTTTTAGAGGTGAAATATTCCTAATAATATGATTTTCTGAAGGTGAGTTTTTTGTTATACCACTTAATTGTTTTTCTAACAGATCGATAGCTCTTGATTTCGTAGCAGAATTAGAGCCAGGAGAAGATTCAATCATTTTAAAAAAGTAAAGTGATATACCTTGTTGATTTGTCTTTGAGGTACTATGACTTTTTATGAGCTATGACTTTTATAATTCACAATATTGTGGTTTTATTTTTGTTTCCCGACTCGTAATATAATTTTTTAATACTTTCGAGAATTTATTTAGATCAAGCCCAATAATTGGATGACCAAATATAGTGATTAAAATTCAGGATAACTCATTGATAGAATATCTAGACTTGGTGATTTTATTTTAATCACAAGAAACTCATCGCGGTACAAATTTTGAATAATTCCGAAATTTGACGCGTCTGGGTACTATTATTACCTTTGATAAACGGAACATGCAAGAGCATCGAAAGACATTGCAATGAATAGTAGTAACATTAAGAACTTTTTGGACGACGCAGTCATCTCTAATAGCTGATTAAACAAAACTGTAAATGCATGTCACTAATATATCAATAAGGGGACAAATGGGAGGGATGTCTAGATCAAGATATGTATGTATTAATTAAGAATATGGCTATTAAAATAAATTTAGTTAGTTTTCTCAGCTCAAATAGAAAAAATTGGCTTTGTTTATAACTCTCCTGGAACAGGATACTCTCCAACCCAGTTGTATACCTCATCAGCTAATTTTTTGACAGCTTCATTTTCAGCACATAAACGTTTGAAGTCGATTAATTTGGCTCTGGCAGTGTGAGCGGATTCTGCTTCTTGTGATTTCAATGAAATAGCTAACTTGACAGCTTTATCAATATATTCGGCAACCATAGCAAATTCTTTTTCACCGAAACCTCTAGTAGTCATAGCTGGAGTACCAACTCTCAAACCAGATGGAAATAAAGCAGATTTGTCCCCAGGAATAGTGTTTTTGTTGGCTGCAATATTGATTTTTTCTAAAATAGTTTCTAGACGAGCACCATCAATTCCAAGGTTTGACAAATTGATTAAAATTAAATGATTATCAGTACCTCCAGATACTAAATTGAATCCCCTTTTCACTAATTCATTGGCAAAGACTTTAGCGTTTGAGACAACATTTTTTTGATACTCTTTGAATTCTGGTTTTGAAGCTTGTCCAAGTGCAACGGCTAATGCCGAAATTGTATGATTATGTGGACCACCTTGATGTCCTGGAAACACAGAAAAGTTAATTTTTTTATCTAAATCATAGTTTATTTCTTTTCCTTGCTTTGTAACTTTTCTTAATCCCTTTCTATAAAAGATCATCGCGCCACGAGGACCTCTTAAAGATTTATGAGTAGTTGTTGTAACAATATCAGAATGTGTAAATGGAGAGTCAGTGATACCTGCAGCAACCAAACCGGATATGTGAGCCATATCGCTCAATAAATAAGCATTACAACCATCAGCGATTTCACGAAATTTTTTATAGTCCAATACCCTGGAATAAGCAGAAGTACCAGCAACAATCACTTTTGGTCTAAATAGTTTTGAAGTGATACTCAACATATCGTAATCAATTAAACCAGTTTCTACGTTAAGATGGTATGGCATAGTTTGAAAATATTTTGAAACGTACGAAATTTTTGTTCCTGAAGGTAATTGGTACCCGTGTGATAAATGACCACCGTGTGGTAAATCTAAACCCATTAATCTATCTCCTACATTCATAACTGCAGAATAAGCATATAAATTTGCTGGAGCACCACTTAAAGCTTGAACGTTTACACCCCATTTTTCAGGGTCCAATTGATATAAATCCAAAGCTCTTTTTTGACATAATGATTCTGCTTTATCGATAAATTGGTTACCACCGTAATATCTTTCATTTGGATAACCTTCTGAGTACTTATTTTGCATTTCAGAACCCAATAAATCCATAACTGATTTTGAGGTAAAATTTTCGGATGGAATTAAAGTAATTGAATGTTTCTGTCTTTTGCGTTCATCATTTAAGATTGAGGCCATTTCAGGATCTACTTCATTGACATGTTTGGATAACAATACTTGTTGGTAGGTATTGCTGCTCTTTGTTGCGTATCTGCGTAAATTACTCACAGAGTTTCTAAACATCTTCAAGTTATTACACTAACGAATTGTGTTTATGAATTGTGACTTATTGTGGAAGAATATTGAAAACAAATTATAATAACTTAGTAATACGTTAAGCTGACTAATTCACAGATTCAGGTGCTCTCAACAAAAAAATGCCACTTTTATATAGTTTTGTTGTTAAGTGAGTCATGGATCTTTGTTGCAATTGAACAAAAGGGTCAGTGATAATAGTTGACTTCTTTTGTTGTTGTTATTTTTTCCCCCATTTACTGTAATGAGATGCCCTTCTCAGATGCAAAACCGATGCGATGCGATGCGATGCCATACGATGCTTTGAAAATTTCAAAGAATTTGAAAACAACCAAGAAAAACTAAAAGAAATGAAATCTTTGAGATCTAATTGTTTGTGATGAGCTTTAGGTTTTGAAACAAGCTATAAGGTAAGGACTCTAATTGAAGTTCAATCAAGGCAGGTCGAGCATTTTGAGGGTAGTTTTTCTTTCATTAACTTTTTGTTTGTAGTGTTTGGGACAACTTAATGAGCAATTGAGCAGAGAAAGGAAAAAACAAAAACAAAAACAAAAACAAAATTTCCGTATACAGAGAGATGGCCGACAAAGATATTAATTACGATGATGCAATTCAGTATTGGACAGATGTTCCAGCTACAGTTGACGGTGTGTTGGGTGGCTATGGTGAAGAAACTATAGTGCCAACTATGGACGTTCTTGGGTCTAACCACTTTTTACGTAAATTGAAAAGTCGTATGGTCGTGAACCCAGGCAATACTAAGATCGGTATTGATATTGGAGCTGGTATAGGTAGAATCACCAAAAATATGTTACACAAACATTGTGATGAGATAGATCTGCTAGAACCAGTTAAACCATTTGTAGAACAAATGAAGGTCGAATTAAAGGATGAAATAGAGAACGGCAAAGTTGTTAATATATACGATATCGGTATGCAAGATTTTGTTCCAGAAGAAAATAGATACTGGTTAATATGGTGCCAATGGTGTGTTGGTCATCTTCCAGATGACCAACTAGTCGAATTCTTCGAGAGATGCAAGAAAGGATTGCAACCAAATGGCACAATAATAGTGAAAGAGAACAATACAAACAATATTGAGAATGATGATGAGTTCGATCCAACAGATAGTTCTGTTACACGTAGTGACAGGAAATTCAAAGAACTGTTTGCTAGAAGTGGATTGAAGCTAATTGCCAGCGATCTTCAGAGAGGTTTACCAAAAGAATTGTATCCGGTTAGGATGTATGCATTGAAACCAATCGAATAGAGAGGAAAAAGAGCGAGTAAGAATATAAATAAATAATTTAATAAAATAGAATATTCAGATAGGAGCGAAAGACTAATTTCTGATGGAAATTTTTATCTTCATTTAAAGATTATCAGTTGAACTATGCACAACAAATCTTTTTATCATCATAATAAAAAAGTTATATAAAAAACAAAGTAAAGAAAACAGCTTAAGAGAAAACACGATATATTATGTTTAATAACAACTGTTATTAAACAAAATACAATGTCATCTCTGCAATCCATATGCTTATCACAAAGAGGAGAAATTTAACAGAGAATAACAAAAGTGCAGTACAGCTAAAAAAAAAATTAAAAACCAATGCACCACTGTGTCCTCCTCATTAACAGTGTTTCGTGACCGTTGGTTGAACCACGCAGCTCTAAAAACCTTTCTTCCGGCACCCAACTGCCAAAAAGTGGCAAACGTTTTATTATCCTTTTAATGAGAAACTGTCTCTATTTATACTTTTTTTTTTGCCGCTCAACATCAAAAAATTTTTTTCAAGAGAGTAACCGCCGGCCGGGTAATCCTTGGCCCCGGTTAGGTGCAACGGGTTTAGGGCTATTCGTTCACCTGAACAGCGTGTCGTTGCGTGTAAATACATACTTTTCAGAAGAAGAACGTGATATGGACAAGGAATATCATTGAGAAAGCATTGCTATGAAACTGGAAGGTATGTACTGTCACTATTAACTCGAAAAACGACTACAATTGGGCCCACTGCCTCTTTGTATGGCTGGGCGTGCTCGTTTGTTCGTATAAGTGCCGCAATGAATGCTCAAAAAACTCTTGGTGTCGTTACCCGACTTCGTGACGCGGTGTTTTTTTCTTTTGATTTAACCGCTGTTAAATTTCGAATATTAGAAGATCGTAAGTTACTATAATACACTATTTGAGTAAGAACCTTAATGCAATCAAATAGATGGCTTTACTATTCTCCAAGACATATGGAGTTGCTGAACTAACTGCAGATTGGAGATATTGCTGTAAGGTTGGGAAAAAAAAAACAGCCAGCGAGTGCCGTAGTAAAGGGAGAAACACACAAATTATAAGAGGTTAGGGAAAGAAGCCAATATATATAACAACTAATACATTCAGTGTTGCAGCGTGGATAGTGGGTAACTATGACAGATCAGGTAAGCTCGAAAGATCAAGTTAATCATCTGGTGGACATCAATGAAGACCCCATGTTTCAAGATAGTAATCTGAAAATATTTTTGAATTCTGATGTATCCATCAATATACTACTATTATTTTTCAAAAACTCAATTATTAATTGTGAATTCCTAATAAAATCGATTAAAAGAAAGATCAATACTGAAAGCAGTTATTTGAACGATTTAGTTAAAGAATATAAGCATATTATAAATGACAGTAATAACTTGTCCAATAATAATGTTAGTAATGGTAGTAACAAAACAAAATTAACAAATTCTATTTTAGAGTTTTTCAAATTTGATAATTACATTATATCAGTAAGACAAAATTATATCAATGAATTGAACAATGTTTTTACTGAATTATCGAATTTGTTATCTGTAATGGTGAAATATAGAAAATTTTTTAAAGAAAAAATCAAAAATATTGAAAAAAATATTAATGATGCAATTAATGTTTCAGAAAAATCAAAAAAAAACTACATTTCATTGTGTTTGGATTATGAAAAATTCAAAAATAATCTTTATTCTGATAACGATCAGTTGAAAATGAAGTTATCGATTAGATCATCAAAAAATCCAAAGGATCATGAACTTGAATTATTGAAAAAATTAGAGAATTATGATAATGATTACAAAGAAAAAGTACAAATTTCAACAACCCTAAGAAATAATTTGATAGAATTTGAAAGGCCTGATATCGTAAACAATTTAATAAGTTTTATCTTAGAGTTTGAAAATTCTATTACATCACATTTAACTAAAATGGCATTATTAAATGAAAAACTAATTTTAAATATGGGTTTAATCATTTCACCAATTGATAACAAGAAATTTATGTCATTAAAGAGTTGTTCAGAAAATATAAAGCCAAAGAATAATTTAGTAGAATTTTTGAATAAAATAATTGACACAAAATGTTATTCAAATAATTATGTTAATAATGATTTAGTACCTTTGATCTATTCAAAACATCCAATAATGCAAAATCGTGAGAAAAAACTTAAAAAATCGATAAGTAACGGTAAATTGAACTCATCAGGAATGAAATCAAGATCTAGGTCAAATTCTGCATCATCAATGAAGCATACTGCCAATGGCACATTATCATTTGCTGTAGATCCATCAAGAAATTCAATTCCAAAAGGTTTAATTTCTACACACAATGAAACACCTTTCAATTTATCCACTCAATCTACAATCACTGGCTTAAATCCAGTTGTAACAGATTCTACTCAAATACAATCATTTGAGCATAACAAATTAGAGGACACGGTATCATCTCATATTAACCTTGAAAAGGCATCATCAAAGGAGCTTCCCAAAGTACCTAGAGATGATAATGAAAATAATGTACAAACAAGAGACACTAAGAAATTTCCGACTTTGGATCCTGGTAAGGAAGAGATAAACGCATCATCTATAAGAATTCCAAGTTTGGCTACAATTGACTCAGATAATATTTCCATTTATTCACGTGTGAGACCTTCACCATCGATTAAAATAAATAAGAATACTTTGGAACAAAATTTAACAACAAAGCAAAACATTTCGATAGATAACAATGAGGTTAAAGTTTTGGATAGCCCTCAAAAAAGTCCAGATTCTGAAGTTGTGGATGAAAAAGTTGATTTGAACATAGAAAAAACCAACGAAGAATCTATGAATTCGAACAAATCTGAAATTGATGAAAGTGATAAGAATTTGTCCACAGGTGTGGATGAACCAAGTTTAGTTGAAGATGGATCAGTTGCTTCTAAGTCTATTACAAATGAAATAGAAACAAATTCTGAATATGCTAATATATCTGATATCAGCGATCCAAACAAAGATGAAAACGAGAACTCGATTAGCTCATCTCAAATCGTTCATACAACAAAAGATACCGAAGTTAGTTTAGCTAATGATGAGCTGTCATCCCCGATCTTTGGAACTCCTCTGATCGACTTGTTCACTTTAGAACAAGGAACTGTCCCCACTATTGTTAGACAGTGCATTCATGTAGTCGAGAAGTACGGTTTAGATCTTGAAGGGATATATAGAAACATTAGAGAAACTGAAAAACTAAACTTCATTATGTCTGAGATTGACAGCGCACCATCCAAAATCACTTCATTTGTTCCACCTCCAAATCATGTTGATGCAGATATCTACTTACTTGCATGTTTGTTGAAATCTTATTTCATAAAATTACCAGACACTTTACTCCCTTCTGAAACCACAGAAGGATTAAACTTTTGTTTATCCATTACGGATAACAAAACTCAAATAGACTATATGCATGGAATTATCTATAACCTTGATGATGCCCAATATTGGACTTTAAGGTCATTGCTATTCCACTTACGAAACGTTGTAAATCATGAAAATAAGAACAAAATGAACTTGAAAGCCCTTTCTGTAGTGTGGGGTCCCGCAATTTTACCCAAGAATACATCAGATATAAATGACGTTGATTATTTTTACATTTTGTTTAAGGTATTGATTAAAGCTTCAGATCAAGCTTTTGAAACAGATTAGACTTGTGAATTTACTTTCAGGTTTATAAAAACTGTTTGATTCAGTTTAATTTCTCAATCATTCATTTATATATATTATTTCCGAAGATAAAAGTAATATATAATGCTTAAAAATGATAATATTTTCCCTCTTGTTTGATTGCCCCATCTAAAACAGATTTATATAATGCATCTTTGAATTCTCCTACACTAAAGCCTTTATTGTGCTCACTAACAACGTCTATTAAATAGTCAAAAGTCACTCTATCAGAACTTGATTTTACTGTGCGTACAATTGTAGCCCTGAGAAGTTCCAACTTCCATAACGATGTATTTCCTTCTTTATTTCTCAAAGATTTCTGCTTTTTAACAGCTGCTTTATTATTCGAAGGTGGTACATTACTCAATTGAATACGCCATTTATCATTCTTAACTTTTCTTAAATCAGGTTTGAAATTCTCATTAAAAGAATAAATTTCTCCACTGGTAAACTTTATCAAGTTTATGTTTATAAATGAGTTTAACACCATTGCTACTGTACCTTCATTCAAGTTTAATTTTTTACTAATATCACTAATGGTCATTTTATCATTTTCATTGAATTGGTCAAGAACCAAAGTTTGGTATAAGGTTAGTTGAAAGTTTAAATTATTTCCATTCGGTAACACATATTCTGTTTCAACTTCACAGTGATGTAATGAGTACATAGGATGTAAAGTTTTGTGTTCATTCTTACTTTTTGCTTTGTAGAAAGACAAAAATTTGTCCCATTTCTTTTTGAATTCAATAGGTAAATTAATGTTGCTGTCTATATTCGTATTCTGAAACATGGGTGGAATTGACTTTTTAGCAAAGATTAATGGTATTAATTCAGTATCGTTATTTTCATGCTCTTCAGTTTTGTATGAATTAGCCAAAAGACATGAATCTCTCATATCAACAGAAAAGTTCAAGAATCCGGCTGCATCGTCATTGTTAGCATATATCTTATCATATGTTAGCAAAACTTTGTGTTCAAATGAATCAGGTGAGATCGTACTTAACATATTAGGACCATTCATTATAACTCTCCTAAATAAATAATTCGAGTGATTTAATAAGAACGTTTTGTCAAACTTCAAAATATATGGTATATTACAAAGGATATTGTCCATTTCATGTGATGAAAGACCATCATAATCTGTGTGTGAACCTTTCATTCTATGAGTTATAAGCTTTTGATATATTTCAACAACTTTTATATCGCCACCCAAAAATTCAAACAATTGGTCTTTGATAATATTTGAAATTGGATTGAATGATATATTTTCAGTTTCAATACAGGTATTATTAATGAAGTGAATGTATTTCAAAGCTATCAAAAAATACTCGACAGATGCAAAGTTTCTGATTTTATGAAATGCCGTTTCGAAACTGTTCCTTACAGCTATTTTCATTTCTTCTTTGAAAAGATTTTTTAGATTCCTTTTTAGAAAACTTTCTGAGATATTTTTATAAAGCATTTTGTGATCACAAAATCTAAGGTCATGGTATATGATACTATTATTGATAATTTTTGAAGCAGTTTTCCTTTTGAATAACGTGTTTTCGAGGTAAAGCTCTGTATATATTGGAACAACATTTCTACCCAAGGGCCAAATGATTGTTGCAAGCTTTTTTATTCCTGAGATAATATTGTCCAGATTAGATGCATACTCTTCATTTGAATTCTGTATGTTGTCATATAATATTTTAGAAATCGACAATACGCAATCATGGAAATGATCATCAAACAACTTCCCGTTAATAATAATATTCTTTTGGTAAATGTATTTTAGGAACTCCAATTCAGATTTTGTATATTTACTTGATTCAGAAACAAAAAATGTTACGAACCAGTGTTTGAACGCCTTTTCAATTAAGTTTCCATGTCGTATAAATAATGAGCTTAATGCAATATCTTGATAACAGTCTATCACATCGATTTGTAAAGGTAGATATTCATCGAGTACCTTCGGATAACTGGAATGCAAAAATTTCATGATTTTATCTACAGCTTCAAAATGTTTCATTATTCTTTGATAAACATCAATAATTGAGGTGTATGCCTCTCCTAAATCTGTGCTGTTATTATCCAGATCAATTCTACCTAATGGCGATGCTAAAGTTTCAGAATGTAACTCGATCGTTATTATCAACAATTTCCAAATATCTTTAATAATTTTACTTTGGCTCACCAATCGAAGTTTTTTTAATCTTTTTGAATCGATTTTCTCTTCTTCTTGGTCATCTGTATCTTTCTGTATGACCAATGATTCATACAGTTTAGAACAGCATAAATCATATAAGAAAGAATATAGTTCTGTTTCTGAACTGAATGATTTTTTACCGGTCAATAAATTCTTGAATATTTCTAATTTATCTTTATATACATCATGATTTCCATTTAAAGAGACTAAATTAAACTCGTTTGCATTAAAATTTGCTGTACTAGGTTCGATGTCTTCAAATAAGTTTTCCTTTTCCATGCTTGCAACACATATGAGAGTAATCGAGGCTTTCTATCCCCTTTCAGGTACTTGAAATATTTTGAATATTTCAAATGTTTCAAACTTACAATAATTTGTTTTGATATTTGTTAACTGTTTTTAATTGTATAATTGAATAAGTAAATAATTTTTCATTAGTGAAAACTTAATCGAACTTTTGAAATAGCTCTTATTTTGTAAAGCGATGCCTTGAATGTGGGTGACAAAAAAATATTGGGTTGTTACAAACCTTTACTAAATATGTTAAAAAACTATATTTATTTAGAAGTCGACATAAGATAATGTTGAATTACCTTTGGAGTTGATATTTAATGCAAGAAATCTGGAATTAGAAAGAGCAATTAAAGAGACATTTCATACGCGATATTTCCTTATCAATTATTATGCATGATCTTTGACATATGAGCAACTCGTTATTTAATCATTTATTTAATCATTTATTTATGTAATATAAAAGGTCATCACATCTGCGACTTTTGAACTTTCTACCAGCACGATCACTACTTCTATAAATAAATCTATCACCAATTATACTGTACTGTAATGTAGAATCTGTGTTAATGGGGATTTTGAATCCGAAAGTAGTGCCTTTCTTTTGAATTATTTTAAGTTCATCAACTTGTTTACCTTCGCATATCATGATGAAAGATTTTTGACTATCCCAAATGACTATTCCTTCAATCCCTATCATATTTTGGTTTTTGCTCTGTATAACTTTCAATAATGCACCGTTATAATCAGCCATTGACAATTTCAAAAGACTTGATGAACCGTTTAACTTTAACTTGCTGTAGTCAAGGACGTTGGAAGGTATATTTAATAAATCTTTGATATATGGTATCCATAGTTCTTCATTCATTGGTTTGAAACGTTTGTACTTAGGTAAGTTATTCCATATATCAGGATTGTTATCTTTCAAGTACTTTTCTACTAAATCTTTTGTCTCCAACGTCAATTTATCATCCTGTTCTTGTTTATTGATTAAACTTTTTGCTTGAGCAATACATTTCCGACTGTTTGTAATATAATTATGTAACTCTTGTCTCGAATTCTTTTTAATGATTTTATAATTCTCTTGAGCAAAATTAGAATGATCAAGATTGAAATTTGAATAAATGTTCTCTGATGTTAATTTTAATGCACTTTTATTTCTTTTTAGGCTTGATGAAACTCCACCATCGGTTGGTAATAGAAGTAGAGTATCTTGTAATCTACCTTCATCGATTGGTTTATTTGGATTATCAAAATTTTTTGTGAATAAACATTCTTTAATAAAAGTTTGAGCTTTGTCCATGTTTTTTTGACAACAATATGGTTATGAGCTTAGAATTGATTCTGATAATGTGACTTTGTTTGCTTAATAGTGAACTGAGAGAAATATCTTAAGTGGAAGCTTTTATAGTTGACTTCAGTAACTTGTTGGTCTATGTTGTTTTCTGTTTGAGAGTATATATCAATAAATGAACTATTCTTATCGAAAGTAACCAATATTATCTTTCTTGTGTTTTCGATGAGCATTAAATTTTTTGAAAAATTGCGATGGGCTTGCAAGTTAAAATGGTAATTAAGAAAGCTAATATTGATTAGAAATAAGAATATTCAAAGAGCAATTGGATTGTGATATATATATATATATATATATAGCTCTTTGCTTACTTTTTTTATGAAGAACTTTGTTCAAATGAAAGTTTCAGTGTTCTTTTGGATACACCTTTTGCTCAAGAAAGCGATAGTAGTAGGGTATTTGCCATGTCGTTCAAGTTAATTTCTAGATCTCCCTTATTTAAGTTTGGGACTTCAAGATATTTTCATTATCACAAAAAATTGCTAAAGAATTTACCATTTGATTTGAGTTTACAGACTTCCTCCAACAAAGAACTCGATGATCTGAACTCAATGTATACGGGCATGTTTGCTCAAACAAAAGAGAATGATGATTTTACAAGTGAGACTAAGCAAGTTAAATCTGTAGAGGATGATATCAACGAATTGAATGAAGAGTTAAGTGAGCTTTGTGGAGCTGAAAATTTAAAAGCAGATAACAAAGAATCAAAAATCTTAAACAGTTCTGAATTGAAAGAACTTGTCGAAAACAAAGGGAGATTCGTTATAATAAGTTTATCTAATAATCCATATTATAATTTAGCACTAGAAGATTACATTTATCGTAATTCTGGCATTAAAAATAAAACCATTAGTGATTCTGGTAAGCAAATCTTTGATAAAATGGAAAGGCTTTTTTTTTATGTAAATGATAAATGTGCAGTGATTGGCAAAAATCAAACTATCTGGAAGGAACTGTTTTTGAACAATCTTTATAGAAATGGCTACCAAATTCTAAGGAGATTTTCTGGTGGTGGTGCAGTCATACATGATTTGGGAAATGTAAATTATTCATTTTTAACTTCAAGAGAAAATTTTAAAAGAGAATTTTTCAATAAATGTATTCTGAATTGGTTGCACAAAAAGGTTCCAGTGATGGACTTAAATTTGAATGACAGAGGAGATATAACATATGAAGGTTACAAAATAAGCGGAAGTGCATACAAAATTGGAAAAGGTAAATCTTATCATCATGGAACTATGTTAATAAAGTCTGATATTAATAAATTCAAAGGTCTTTTGAAGCCAGATAAAATTAACAATGTAATCTGGAACTGCAATAGCATTGACAGTGTGAGGTCTGAAATCTCTAATCTCCCATTATCTTCCACAAGAGATTTTATTGACATTTGTGTGGAGGGTTTCAAAGATCATTTCAAAGACACTGACATACCAGTTTATCATTGTAACGAAGAAAAATCCATGAACGATGATATAAGAAAAGGTATGGATAAATTAATGAGTTACGAGTGGAAATTTGCAAATGGGCCTCCATTTGAATTAATAATGACGATGCAAGATCAAAGTTATAAGTTCTCGATTGAGAAAGGCAAAATAGTAAAATCAACTTTATCAAAGTATGAAGGTATGCCTTTTCAAGAATTTTGCAGCCTTTCAAAATCTTTGTTTAATATAGAACTTTGATGAACACATAAGAGTAACCTGCAACTAAAATAGCATTGTGTGAACAACTACCCTTCATCTGTATCTTGTAAATATCTACATGAACTGGCCATTGTTGTAAATAAATAAATATATATATATATATTATCTTACTTCTATACTGGGCTTATTTAAGCATTTTGTACCAAGAAATGACATTTTTTATCTAAGAAAGGCCTATGAACGGCTTTCATAGAGAATGTCAAATTCTTTAAAAAAAGGTATTTTTGCTATGAATGGCATCCAAGATAAAAAGATAGACATTTCGATATAAGAAAGAACTAGATATCGAATACAGGAACAATATAAAACAAATAATTAAGCAATCCTGTGGTTTGAAATCACGCCCATAAACAGGTGTTTTGTTTGCCACGTTCAATACTTTTGAAGGAGGTTGGTCTAATTATGCTTTATTAAAGAAAATAAAGTAATAAATTTTCTATTTAATCGATTGTTATTCATCGTAAGATAAAGAAAAATATTAATGCAAAAGTATATCAAAGAGTTTTGTGATAATCTAAGAGGTTCTAACATCAAGCAGAAGCTGACTGAGCTCAAAACTGTGAAGACAAGTTTACCAATTATCATGACAAGCACAACAGCAGAAACGAATGAACCACAGTTGCAAGCATCTACTCCTCCAACAGCATTGTCTTTGGTTGAGTTGGCAGTTGCACTTCCAAAATTATTTCCAAGAAGTCTAAAAGACTCATATATGGATTACAAGGAATTTAGGGGAAACAATGAAAATATTCAAAAGAAATTATTATCTACACTGGATTTTTATCCAAACTCTAACAGTGAAATATCTTCAAAAATTATCAAAACTGTAATAGACGATGATGGTTCTTACATAAATGAGTTTCTCATGTTTCCAACCAAGGCTTCAGTTTCGAAATCTGAATTGAGACATCTGATATTGATACATGGCTACGGAGCAGGATTAGGTTTTTACATAAAAAATTTGGAAAACTTGAAACTGCTGAATAACAAATGGTGTATTCATGCAATTGATTTACCAGGTTACGGTTTTTCATCAAGACCAAAATTTCATTTTACATCAAAAAAACACCATCCAGATGAAGTTTATGCATGGTTTCACTCAAAAATCAAAGTATGGATGGAAAAAAGAGAATTGTTACAGAACAAACAAAATAATATGGTAGTTGCGCATTCTTTAGGTGCATATTTGATGGCACTTTACCTTGATAAACATCCTGATCATTTCAAAAAAGTTGTTATGTGCTCACCTGCTGGGATATATAACTCTAAAAAACCTACCAGTAAAGCACCAGCTTGGTGGTTTCGAAAACTTTGGGATAGCAATGTTTCACCATTTTCATTAGTCAGGAGCGCTTCATTTCTGGGCTCAAAACTCACAAGTGGCTGGTCGTATAGAAGATTTGCTGCACTGTTGAATCAAAGTGACAAACAACAATTTGAATCATTACATAAATACACTTATTCAATTTTTAATCAAAATGGATCAGGAGAATACTTATTGAATTTTGCATTAAAATGCGGTGGAAATGCGAGATCCCCATTGAAAAATAGGTTGTTCAAGGGTAACAATAGAGGTATTTCAAAAAGCTCGGCAGATTGGTTATGGTTGTATGGTGAACATGATTGGATGAGCAAAGATGGTGGTTTGGAAGTTAGTAAGATTTTAAAGAACGAATTTAATATTAAGAGTACAGTTCACATCATACCTAATTCTGGTCATCATTTATATTTTGATAACTATCGAGAATTCAACAAACTCATTACCACAGAAATGCAAGCATTTGAAAAAAATGGCCAGCAGGATTCGGCAAACAATGTTTGACACGGAGTTTGTGAAATCCAGAATTCTCTTTGATCTTTACTTATGTATATCACAAAGTATATAATATTCTATACATAGCTAATTTGAACTAATATTCGTAGTTCCACATTATGGAAAAAAATAATTTTAAGTTTTTGTGATTAAAATATACTTTTGAGGTTATTTCAATTACACATAAAATTTATAAACAAAAATCAAAAGAATTGTTCACAATACCAAAAAAACCAAATTTATCATTTAATTCTATTTTTGTAACTTGAAGATTAGGAAAATACATGATTAAATATTACTTATATAAATAAAATTGTAAGAGACAATAAAAATGTCGTTCAGAAATATGTGTCACAATCTTGTGTCATTTCAAAATTTTGACCAATCTGTCAAAATAAAATTATATAAAAGGCATATCAAATGACAGATATCTGATTTTAATTCTTGTTTTTCATCTGTCACTTTTCATATTTTATTTATCTATTTGTGATTATATGGTTTACTTATTTTGATTCTGCATCTCTCTTATATCACATTTATTTTTGTATTACTATACTTTCCTTATTGTTTTTATTTTTATTCTTATTAGATGTGTCTATTCATTATATTTTTTATTTTTTTTTTGGTTTTGAGCCTTGTTATAGTTGACTAACACAGATATAAGAACTGTTCAACAAGACTTATATTGTTTCCCTCATAAATCAAAGTACATACCATACGCAAAATAAAACGACAAAATGGCCACTGCCGAAGTCTCAAACCTGAATAATTTGTCATTTGGATATATTCCATTTAGAAAATACGCCAGCTTTGAAACCATAATTGATGGTGAATATGTGGACTCAGTGTCTGCATTTGGCTCAAATGACAAGTCTGAGAAATGTGACACCAACAATATTCTTAAAAATTTGAAAAACTCATCATGGGCGGCAAAATGGCGCTCGGCACAAAGTAAGAAAAAAGAAACCAGTGAAGTTTCAGACCACAAAGACCATAAAGATTCGACCCCAACCTGGGTTAACAACCTATTTCCAAATCCAATCTCCTTGGGTACAGCTAATGATAAAGAAGAAAACTTAAATGTTAATTATACTAAAGATACAAATAGTCATAAAACTTTAGAATCAAAAATAAACTCATGGTTTCGCAAAGAACATGAAGTCCCTAGAAAAGAAGCTATAGTCGGACTATGTTACACAAAACTTAGTGACAATAGAGAAATAAAGATAAGAAAAAAAATTGGAAATGTTGATATAGAGGAACCATCAGAACACTGGTTTAAATCAATATTCAGAAGGTCGAATAACAAAGTCAATACAGATCCAGAGGTTTTAACTTCTACTGAAAGCTCTGATTGTGAAACATTATTTGACAAAAATTCTTATCACTTGATTGATAGTTGTGATTATTTAAAGGATGTTGATAATTTTTTCGATATTGAGGTTATTGACTCAATATCGAGCTGTAATACAATTATCAAGAATAACAGAAAGAATTCAGAGCAAGATGTTCAAATAGATTGGGACTACAAGTTTAACAATAAAAAAAATGTGAATTCGAATAACGAACAAACTTCCTGTTTTGAATACCCTCTAAAAAATGATGAATCTCTAAACCCATCATGTACTATATTATCTTTAAATGATTCTTCAAAGAAAAATATCGTTATAAACAAAAATAATACTAACAAATCATTATATGATTACAGCAATACTGGTGTAAGTACTTCTGAATATTCAAGTACAGTTGAGTATTCAAAATGTGACTTAGAATTCAGTAATTCAAGTAGTGAGATTAATGGGTGTAGTAGTTGTAACATTACTAGAGAAGCAGTTCAATCTGAAAAGGTCAAGAGCTCTTATACTAAAAAACAAAAGAAGAAACAAACTAAGACAAGTGACTCAAAGTGTGGAAACATTTGGTGTCACATATACGGTTGTTATGACAATGATATTCTGGATATGGACATGTCATATTACTATAGGCATATTGAACCAGAAACCCCTCATGAAATTGTAATGCAATTTATTAAAAATACAAAATATAATATAAAAAAATTTATGAAAAGAGACAATAAAATGGATTGGTTGTTATATAAGTTAAATGAAACCAATTATAAGAACTTAGATTCATGTTTGATGGTATGTGAGGTGATTGGTGACATGATTACAGACGTTTGGGAAAAAATAGCTACGATTCCGATGTTACTTCATTGTGCAGTTGGCTATTTAGGAACAAAGTTGGCACATTGATTAAAACTATTTCTATGCTTTCTGAAATGTGTTGAATGTGTCAATTTTGATATTCTCAGATCTCTGTCACTTGTGATAAAATGTTTGAAGTTAAGTACTGCAGACTTGACATTCATGCAACTTTAGCTCAGTGATTTTATGTCATTAATATACCCTTGTATAAAGTAAGCATTTCTTTTCTTTGAAGTCCTTTTATTTGTTCTACTTTTTTCTATTTTTAATTTTTTTTTTTTGATATTGTTTGAATGAATTGAAATTACTCAGCGTTAAAACACTCTAGATACCATTATCATACTACCAAAGTCTGAATCATTATATGTTGTTGTTGTTAGTAAATTTTTTAAGTTTCTGACATTAAAATAAAATAAAAATAAAAAAAAAAAAATAAAACTCAAAAAAATAAAGTCAATAAAATAAAAATAAATAAGTGTTTGGTGGATATGATTTATATATTTCACCATTCCTCAAATAAATGCGATAATATTCTTATAAATATAAATATCCAAATATGAATACTCAGTAATATTTACTTTTCTGAATTGATAAAACGGTAGTCCCTGACACCTGACGTTGTTAATTTAGCAACATTGAAGATTCAACAAACAATGTGCATTGAAACAACTTGTTTTGAAAGGTTTTGATCATTTGGAATTAATAAAATATATAAATCGAATATAATTATCAGATATGTTACAAAATGATGAAGTAATGAATAAATAAAATAACCACTTTTATTGTGTTAATGTTAAAAAATAAACGGTTTTTCCATCACACGCCTTTGAATCTTCAATATTCATTCCTAAATTCAAAAGGTTTTATGCAGTGCAAGTTTAGGCCAATATTCTATGAATATTGTTGTATTATGATTTAATTAACCACTGCTTCAAGTTATTAATTGGTAGTATTAACTGTTCTGATCTTGATTTGAAGGTACCTAAGTATCGTGTTTAGTTGCAGCAGAAGCGCCGGTTGGGTCCATGGTATACCTGTTTTGCCTAATTTTTGCTTGTTCTATAAGATCTCGGATAGAATTTGAGTATAATATATATGGAAAGATCTAAATAAATTGTTTATTTTATTCGTTAAGTGTGCCCGTATTTATGCTGCAATACGTCCAGATTTGTAAGTTAATAAGTTATGGATCCATTTTATATTCGGTTATAATAATTCCTATAGACTTGTGATTCTTAGGTCACAAGCTATCATAACTAAATTCCTGACTCTTTAGCAATATTGTTACATAAAAAATTTTTTTGAATTTGAACTTATGAGCTAGTTAGATGGCATACTAATATGTATGTTTAGTGACGGGTATAAGTGTCGTCAAACTTCTCATTGCTTGTTCTTCATATCTCATTATGGTTTCTGACTTTAGTAGATCAAAAGCTATTTAAAGGCAAATTTTTGCTGTAATGGAATCCTGACAATGCGGAACTGACACTAATCAAAAACACACAATATTGGATTTAAACCCTAACAAGTTACAAAATTATTATAAGACTAAATAACTTCAGGATTACCTAATTAAGAAAATAGTTTGAATCTGAAACATCAAATGATAACCGACACTTGAACAAGACTGCAACTCAATAATGGAACACCATTATACGCCCTGTACAACAACAACATTGGTTGGGAATACCAGAATCCAAAAACTATAAATAGAGGACATTAACTCAATTAAAAAATCTACATCAGATTCTTGAGTCTATATAATATTTCTATATATTTCATACACAGAAGAAACTAAGCTTTCAATTGCTAATTAATAGTATAAAAAGATCCGAATCTATCTTGCGCTTCCACTTTAAGATAATTATTATTGCCTGACATCTGATGCATTACCTGACTTCTGACTTATATTCGTAACCATAACACACTAATATTCAATAATAAAGCGGTTTTAGCTCAGTTGGGAGAGCGCCAGACTGAAGAATACTTCGGTCAAGTTATCTGGAGGTCCTGTGTTCGATCCACAGAAATCGCATTTATTTTTTGAATTTTTTGCAAGATGCAATTATTAAAAACTATGGGTCAGTCTTCAGTTAAAGAGTAGCTTCATTGTTCTAATCTCTTTGTAATGAGTATTATTAAAATGTTTACAATTAATTGTTTACTAACACGATTGGTTATATAGTTATGAATTTTTATAATAATTTTTCTGAATCTAATGCTTATCCTTTATTTTTATTTTTTGAACAACTTCGATAACATTTAACGTTCCTTCAATGCTTTATTCCTTTTCTCTCTTTTTCTTAGTCTCTCGACCTTCTTTGCATGCATTTTGGCAGCTAATCTTTCATATCTTTCTCTTTCTTCTTTCTTTTCTCTACGATCTTTCAATGCTTGTATTTTAGCATTACGAGCAGATTCTTTTTCATCTTTCAATGCTTTCAATCTTTCCTTAAATTGTTTGTCTTCAAGCCTTTTCTGTTGCTTAGCTTCCCAAGCCGTGAATTTTTTGTTCTTAATAACACTACTAGTGGCTCTAAATGGCTTCCTTTCTTCCTTCCACGATCTACCGCTCACTCTAGCACCTCTGATTTTGGAATCCTCAGCAAAATTCTCAGTAGCATCAGACATTTCTTATGCAACTCAAAAATCTTATGTTTGTGTCAAATGCTTCTTTAACCTTCAATTCTTACAAATATATATTGAAAACGAATACTTTAAACTGTTTGACCTCCGAATATTGTAATCTAATAATATCACATTAATAGTATATATTTATACATTTGAAGTCAATAATTCTTCATATATATTTAAGAGATGGTTTGAAATCAAAGCTCATCGCTAAAAAAAAATTTTATTTTTCATTATTATGATAATTTATTGTCTTTGGAAAAAAAAATGATAGCGCTTTTTCAAAACTGGTTTAATTATTCAAAATGTATAAATGTATGTATGTGTATATTTACAGATATATGTGCCTTCAGAACAAAGTTGTTGTTTAAGAAACTGTGAAATGAATAACGCCTCCCTAGCTTAACCTTCTGAATATATATTGATATAAAGAGTATTTGATTACTTTTTAAATGTATTGTTTTTTCTTCGCAGATTTTTTTTTTTAATAGTTCAAAAGATTTTTTTCTCACTTGGAGTAAAGAACATATCAGAATAAACCAATACAGATTTCAACTTCATTCTCATGCTAAGGATAACTAAAAGAAGTAATGATATTTTGAAAATACGATATCTGAAACAATCTTTTCCAAGAAGATCAATAATTCTTCCCGCTTCAAAGTATAAGAAAAGTATTGGTTTTGTGAAACCAACTCGATCCAAAAAAATTGGTGGTCTAGAAATCGATGATAAAATTCTTTTGAATTTGGATAAATACAATTCTGAAGAATTGAAAAAGAAAATCAAAGACCTAAATAATTTCACTGCTGAAATTAAGAATCAAGTAAAAAAAATAGACTATCAAAAGAAAATTGCACAAGAAAATAAATCTCTAAATGATAAAAATCTTAAAACTGACGTAAATGAAGTGTATTCAGCATTAACTGAACTCGATAACAAACGTTTTGGAAACAAATTGTCTTTGGAAAGTTCAAACGATGGTGATGTTTCTGATTTATCAGAATTCATCAAAAAATCATCAATTGACCAAGTTTCAACTCTTTTGCCTGAGAAGATTAGAGATAGGATTAATGATGATAATTTGATTATTTCAAATATGACAGATAAGGCCAATATAGATTACAATCCTATAGTTTCAAAAATATTTGAATCCGAAGAGCAGTTGATAGGTTTAAGCATGAAGATTATAAAATCAAACATTTTAACTGTTTCGAAATTGAACTTTGACAATATCGAAAAATTAGATAAAATGTTACTTGAGTATGTTAATAATGACGTCACAAAATTTAACTCATTAATGTATCAAACAATTTTCAAAAATTTATCAGATTTGAGTGAACAAATAGAAAATAAAAGCAACTTCAGTGAATGGAACATGAAAATATTCAATAAAATGAAAAGTTTGATGGAAAGACATGACAAATCTTTAGAAAAGGGTTCCAAAGTGCTTTTAAACCAGTACATAATGAATTATTGTATAAAATTTTCAAGTAAAACAGAAAATTTCGAAAACATGAATTACTTTTTGAAAAAGTTTAACAGATATGGTATCATTCCAAACAAAGTCAATTACACAACTATTTTGCAGTTTTACGTAAAATATAATCATGTGGAAAAGGCTTGGGACGTGTTTAGTGCAATGAAATATTTATCAAAAGAGCATTCGCCAGATACGAAAGCATATAATTCGGTATTATTATTATGTAATAAACAAAGTGATTACTCAAAGGCGATGGATTTATTTGATGAAATGATTTCACAAAATGTTGTACCTAACACAGACACACTGAATATAATGGCAAAGGTCATGGCTACTGCAAGTAGAAGTGGTGTTACAAGTGATGGTAAAAAGAGTTTTTTACGCTTATTGGGCTGGAAATATATTCATCAAATAGAAGAAATATCTGGTTTAAACTTTTCTGTTTCGACAATAGAAAGTATGCTATCATTATCTGCCTATGATGGAGATGTAGGAATGGCAAGAGCCCTATATTATAAATACATTACCGAAAAATATCGAAATACACTCAGGCATTGGCAAGGTAACCTAGATCAAAAGATTGTATGGGGACAGGTCTTTGATCCCAAATTTTTGAATTACCTGTTGTTGGCATACGCTAATTATAACAGTGATAAAAAATTAACGTTATTAGGGTACGATCAAGGTATTAAACTTAGAAGAAATGTTATGAATAGCGTAGATTATTCGGCAAGAACGTCGGAGGAAGATATTAATTATCGAACTTTGCCATTCTTACCACTCTCTGATTTGAATAATAACTGGCAGGTATTAGCTGAATCTAGAGCAATTTGGCAATATAATATCGAACTAGGTGGGCAAACTGATGTAAAAACGTTGTCAAATGATTTGATAACAGCGGATGATGTGAGCAAAGTCTTGGAAGTTTCTAAAAGTTTAGAAGAATTTAAATTTAACATTATTCATAAAGTTGCTTTATTGAAGACGAAATTAGTTAACTACAAGGTGTTGTCTGCGCAAAACATTACTAGTTTTTTAACAATTCCTTTAAAATTAGGAGAGAAAAAAGAATTTTGGTTGAGATACAAAGAATTTACATTTCAAGAGCATGAATTAGAAGAAAAACTCAAAAGCTTTTTCTCTTCAAGAAAATCAATTTCAAAAGATGCGAATAACATTGAAGATACTAATTCAAAAGCTAATTCTATTGAAATAAATGAAAATTTGAAAAATTTTATAAATTATTTTATTTCAATTACACATAAAACAGCATGCAGCTCTGGTATATATGAGCTACTGATTAAGGCAGCAACGAAATTTGGAGATATTGAATTGGCCACATATGCGTGGGAAGAAAGAGGAAAATTCAGAAAGTTGAAGTCATTTCAGAGTCAACCTACATCTACCAGAATAAGGACTGATGCAGAATTTGCCAGCCTCATGGTAGAATTTTTTGTTAGCCAGCGTTTATATTCAGAAGCGTTGAGTATTATTATGACATCCAAAAGATATATCAATTGGAATTATTCAATGATAAAAAAACTGCATCAAGGACTAATTCAATTAGAAGATCAAAAAAGCATTGACACACTACTTAATATTGTAAATAAAAAATCGCAGTTGCAACTTCTTGAAGATGATATCTTAGAAATTAAGTTGTGATTTAGAACCTGTTGATAGCGTTTAATAGCTTTGTACATATTTTATTTTTAAATGCATCTCATGATCAAACCTCAAACATATTATCCAAAACAGAATAAGTTGATTAGTAGAATTATTACTTGTTCTTTCTGAAACTTTCACCAGTTTTTTCATAAAAATACAATTTAATTAGGTTATGAACTTATTCACAAAATATCTTTTTTAATCTACACTTTCTTTTTATTATGGCGATGCCGAAATGTTTCAAGATCCCATGTAAATTTCCTTTTCGGGAAATTTACATGGGATCTTGAAACGAGCATCGTAATATTAAAATCCATGTCTGTCACATAAAAATTAGTATTTAAAAAATCATTTAGTATAAAAGAAGCTGAATTCTTACAAATACTTATCGTTAATAAAATATTATTCTAATTCTATTTATTGTTAATTGTCAATAAAAAGTTTTACATGTTGCAAATACTATTAATTATCAATATCCAAATAACGAAAAGTAGGAAAGTTGTTTAACATAAAACTCTTCCAGAAAATAACAAAATAAGATTGAAAATAAGAATGAAACTATTTAATGCTCTACTGCTTTCAGGCTCAATATTAAATTTGGTGGTTGCTGATGTGTTTACTTCATGTGAAACAATTCCAACAGAGTACGTCGAAACCACTCCATACTCTACTACTTCTGGTACTGGCTATGTAAATGGTGAGCAAATGGTTGTTGTATACGAGTACTATAGTTCAGTTACGTTTGAAAGTAATTGCAGTGGCACTTCGGATGGTGGTATTACCACAAAACTTTTTTTCAAGTAGTAAAACATTCACTCAGTTAAAATAAGTTAGGTAGGTTATAAAATTTTTAAGGGACATATAGTGTTATAATTTTATATACAAAATAAACAACACCATATTTTGAAATTTCAGTTCTTCATTAGTATTATATAAAGTCAAGCATGATAAGTTTGAAATGGAATTTGCTAGTGACATAATTTAAAAAATTAATGATTTCGCCCAGGATCGAACTGGGGACGTTCTGCGTGTTAAGCAGATGCCATAACCGACTAGACCACGAAACCAACTAATTTGTTAAAACTGGTAGCTGTAGAATTACTGCCCTGGTTAATTATGTTTAGATTAGTTTTTTACTTCAAGTTGTTATATCGTTTATTAAGTTAGTAGAAATTCTTCTGGGGAGAGCTCAATCGACGATGTTTGTGTATATGATATAACATTGTCAACTTATTGTTTGTATGTTTTATTATTAACCGTAAAACGGTAACATTAGAACCTTAACTCAAACAAAAAAATTTCTGATAAATAAATAGAAAATTACAATAAAAAAAAAAGTTTCAATTTATGAGCAATACGTATAATTTTATTTAAATATTCAATTTGCAAAAATTGATAAATAAGTATAAAAGTTGTGTAGTTAATTTAATTCAATTAATTTCGAAGATGTCATCAACTCATTAATTTAGTTTTATCATTACATTTATTTCCCCTTGGCTAATTTGACATCTTTATTTAATTGAACATTCAAGTCGTTATAGAACCCTAGGACAAATAAAAACTCGAAGAAAATAAAGTATGGAGCTAGCACCAAACTTTGAACAAGGTTATCCAACAAAGCTGGCTTTCTTCCTTCAAAAACACCATGTCCGATAAATTGAAATATCCAACTTAAACAAAACACACCAATTTCCATAGAAAAATTAGTTTGCCATTGTCTAACGCTGAAAAGTGTCAAAGATATCAAACCTGATGCAATAACACCTACAACTTGATGCAATGCAATGTAATAAAGTGCAAAGAAAATGCCAATGAAATGCGCCAGTGAAAAGTTTTTAAAAAGATGGACCCTATCCAAAATCATACAACTTGTAACAAAGATTGTAGGCACAAAAACTGAATGTATCAAAACATTTATTTTATTATTATGATAAGCCTTGTAGAATCCTAATTGTTTTCTCAAACTGAGTAAATTAGATGCCATGATTAAATTCAAATCTCACTAATTTTAAAGAGACTAAACACCTGTATACTTGTTACAAAAGCAGATTGTACGTTTGCCTGTTCTTACCGTCACCAATTGATTCACAATACCAAATCATTTGATCTTGTTGTATAATCTGGCAACACCAAATAACTTTTACTAATGTAAATATATAAACTAATATTAAAATCTGGGACGGAAAGACCCTTATTTAGACAAATTGACTTTTGACATTATCACTATTGCATGTCTTTTTATACGAATCGCACTATGTGGTGAGATTCGAAGGTTATATTATTCTTCTGTTCCTTTAAAAATTCTAAAAAATTGAAAATACCAAACCTTTAAAAAAAATTAGTGATTACTGAGCTTTTAAAACGTTTTGCCACCTAAAAATTTCGAAATTACAAAAAAGATTTGTGATAGATATAGACTTAAACTATTCAGAATTTTGATACAGGGATCAGTATAACTGGTTATAATAAGAATAATAAGTATTGAAGTTATAAAACGTTCGATTTTGACAGTGGTGTAGAAATCAGAGAAGAGTTTCATCATACTACTTAGAAGAAAAGAAAATCAGTAAACATACATATAATCGAAAATGTCCGGAGGAGCTGCTGCCGCATCAGCTGCTGGTTATGATAGACATATTACTATTTTCTCACCAGAAGGTAGATTGTTTCAAGTTGAATATGCTTTTAAAGCTTGCAATCAAACTAATATAAATTCTGTTGCCATTAGAGGCAATAGTTGCACAGTTATAATAAGTCAGAAAAAGGTTCCAGATAAGTTATTGGACTCTGATACTGTTTCTTATATTTTCCCAATATCCAGGACAATAGGTATGGTAGCCAATGGTCCAATTCCTGATGCCAGGAATGCAGCTTTGAGATGTAAAGCTGAAGCAGCAGAATTTCGTTATAAATATGGTTACGATATGCCAGCAGACGTATTGGCAAAAAGAATGGCTAATTTAGCGCAAATTTATACTCAAAGAGCTTATATGAGACCATTAGGTGTGATATTGACTTTTGTCTCAGTCGATGAAGAAAAAGGTCCTTCCATTTACAAAACTGATCCATCTGGTTACTATATTGGTTATAAAGCTACTGCCACTGGTCCTAAACAACAAGAAATTGCTACATCATTGGAAAATTTTTTCAAAAAACAAAGAAATGCAGTTAAAAAAGATTTTTTAAACGAAGATTCATGGGAAAAAGTTGTTGAATTTGCCATAACACAGTTAATTGATTCTTTGGGAACAGAATTCACAAAAAATGATATCGAGGTAGGTGTTGCTATAAAGGATAAGTTTTTTACTTTATCAACCTCTGAAATTGAAGAAAGATTGGTTGCAATTGCTGAACAAGATTGAGTCAGAAATGCATAACTCATCTCACATATTTTCAGGCATTATGACATATTTTATTGAATAAAAATAAAGTAATTCACATTTTTGTACTAAAAAAATAAATAAGTATATATTATTTAATAATAAAGGAAACAAATACATATTAACAAAACGCAAAAAAAAAAGACTTTTTATTTCAATAGTTTATCTTAAGTTTAGTTCTATTCAAGTGGTTAATGTTACATATGTCATTTTCTGCCATGTTAAATCATTTTTATTACTTTTCCATCGTACTGTTACAAACATGATTATATAACATCCTCAATCTATTTTGACCTTTAAACTTTGAGCCACATTTTTTGCAGACAATTACTTTTCTTACAACGTTTTCATTTTTATCTTTATTTTCTTGATTGCTCGAGTTTTCTTTTGATTGCTGTTGTTGAACATGCCTATATTCATTTCCTACTAGTAAATCGTATACTTCTAATGCATTTTCACATTCCAAAGATCTGTGAAAATAGTTCGCAAAATCAACGCTTGATAGAGTTTCTAATTGAGGTTTAGGTACAAAACCACCTAAAAGACAATGTGATAAGTCATAGGTAGCATTAGATGTATGTGATAAATCTACCTTACCACCTAAATAACCATGTACTGTCATCTTGCTCTTCTTCTCATCTTCTTGAAGAATTTTTTTTTTCGTAGCTTCATCTATTTCATAATCATTTCCAGATGTATTGTGAGTTGAAGTCAGTTCTTTCAATTCTTGAACTGATAATGTGACTTCATTAGATTTTTCAAAGGCAGATAAACCAGCTATCACATCGTAATAGTTTTTTGTTTGTGTGTCTTCCATATTTGTGTATTTATATGTATCAATTATCGAATGACAAAATGCGAGTTATTTTTGTGAAAAAAAGTACTGACACTAGTACCTAATCTAATTAAAGCTCAATTTTAGGCCTAATATGATAGATATATATTTGAATATTCTTTTTCAATTTTCTCATACTTCATTTTAGAGAGTTGTTATAGTTTGGTGTATACTGTCAATATTTTTTCAAGTACTTAAAAAAATATTTTTGAATTCCCCGCAACGTAACAAACGCTGATGTACAAAAAATTTATTATCTATATATCCAAAATATATGCATATATGTATGAGCCTACAAATAAAAAACGATTTTGTTTAAATATTGTCATTAATCAAACATTCTTATATAATTATTTGCAATAAAATAGAAATGAGCATTACGAGCATCTTTAAATAAAACTTTTTTTGATAAGAAAGTTATTTCTTGCTGTCATAAAACATTAGTAGGAAATGAAACGTGATATTTCATGTGACACCTTTCAATGGAATAAAGGATTCTTTTGATAAATGAAACTTCCTAGAAAATATAAGGAATGAATAAATATGGACAATGTTTACAATATTCGTCCCATTCAGCACCGTACTTCTTCTTACATTTGGCAGTATCTCTAGCAGCTCTGTGAACTAAGACAATAAAGAAAAATACTGGGAAAAACCATGGGAATACAGAATTGAAACCACAAGATAAAGCCCAAACTAACGACTGAGTCCAATCAGCAGTATAAGATAATTTTCTTGCGTAAGTGACCCAACCGTCGATTAATAAGATAGAACCTGTTTTTGTTTTCATGTACTTTGGATTTTTTAGAATTTGGCCTGGTAAAAATGGGAAAGTTTTTCTTACAGTTGGATCACCAGCTAATTGTTTTCTTAAAGCATTCTTTTGAGCATTACAAGTGTCGAAGAAATAGTAAGCAACTAGTAGAGTGACGTATAATGAAACATTGTAGATAGTTGACCATTGATATTCAGATGGGTGATGGTAGTGTAAATATAAGGTACAATGGCAGTAAGTGTATGGAACACCGGCGATATTCCAAAAAATTAGCATGAAGCCGAATTTCTCATAAGCCATATCCCAAGATGGAACAATCAATTCTTCACCTTTGGCGCAAGCATTAGCATATAACCAATGAGCTAACATGATTAAACCCAATTGAGGAGTTAAATAACCATAGGTTTCAATCTGTTTGAAACAAGCCGATAAAGTAATAAAATACAAAGTGAACCATGGAATCCTAACTTCAAAAAACATTTTCCAATCTAAGATACCTAGTCTTGGATTTAATGGACCACCCATAAAGAAGTCATAGATGTGATTGCCAGTCATACGATGGTAATCACCTGTAACAAACAAAGTCCATAAATATAAAACTATCGAAAATACAAAACCAGAGACAATAGCACAAGTCATAATTTCACCAAATAAATCAATGATAGTATATAACTTGAAGATATTGGTGTAGTGTAAAATGACCACAATTGTAGTCGAGACGTATAGAGTCCACATAGCATTACAATAGTAAGGCAACTGTTTATTTTTTAAATGAGTTAATGGTTGACCTTTTGTCCAAATACCCGGTAAAGTGTAATAAAAGACAATTTGGGCTAACCAAAAAGTTAAAAAAATACCCCAACTATAATAAGTTGGCGTAGCATGTTCTACACCAACAGTATAAAGTCTTTGAACGAATTGAATCCAAGATTCGCTTTCTGATGGTAACTCGACTCTACCATCGTAGAACTCGGCACAGATCCACATGTAGTACATTAATAAAGGGAACCCCACTAACATACCAATAACACCTGGAATACCCCCAAATTCATATTCAATTTCATCAGGTTTCAAATACTTACCTTGTGGCAAGAAGTTTTTAGGCTCGCTAGCAGCATTAGAGCCAGAGCTGGAGCCAGAGCTCTTTTTCTTATTCGATCTTTTAGTTGCCATTTGTGTGCGATCTGTGGCTTCTTTTCTCTATCTTTTGTATGTTTTTTTTTCAACTGGAGAGATTAAGAACAAATAGAAAAACTGAGAAAAATAATACAAATCTGAACTTATATATATAACAAACTTATTCATGAAATTTATTCATGAATACGCACATTGAATTAATAACTCAATTCGAACAATTAAAGTTTCAGTCTCTTAAACGATAAATTGAGCAGAGAGAGAATGCATAGTAAGAAGATGAAAAAAAAAAAAAAAAAACACTGAAAAAAGTTTTCTTGATATTTTTTTGGCAAAATTTACAATGATGTGTGTCTTGGATCTGGGATAGAGTGATTCTTATTATGGTATTGGAAAACACGAAAAAAATGCAAAAACAGTGAGAGTGGCGAGTGTGGTAGCGCTACGAACAGATCCCGGATGAGTGTATCGTTGTGTACGTACAACCATACGACTACACAACCATGTAACCTGTATAACCACACAACCGTACAATGTACACTAACATTCGACTTCGAAGTGCAATTTAGCTCGACCCATAACAAGAGAGGCACCCACCCATAGGAACACACGCATACCCACACATCCAGATATATGTATATAAACTAAAATGCTGTGTACTTTCACAGTAAATAAATCTCGACTCTACATCGGTATACACAATGTTTTTCTCGACGTTACTTGTCTCAGAGTCTTTGAACCAGGGTTCAAACCGTGGTTCATATTGGCATTTTACACCAAACAAAGAAAGACCTCTGAATTGACGTTTCTGTAAATTGTTTTTATTGAGAGAGATGTAAAAAGGAGACTTGGGAACAAAAACAGAAGTCGATCGAATATTTCCTACAAGTGTGAGTCCCCCGTACGTTTTGGCTCTTCGAAAGTTTTCCTAAGGTACTAACATACCCATGTACGTGTACTGTTCTGCCCTGTTCTGTTTTCCACATGTAATCGAAAAAAGTCGAGTTACACCATTAATGCAGCTGCAATGAAGGAAAAAAACAGAGGGAGATATGTGGCTCAGAAAAAAAGATAATTCGAACAGACAAAAGACGATGTGCTGAGAAAGAACAGAAACTGTTGCTGCATGAATCTTGGCGCAAAATATTCTGCATGCACGTATCATATCACTTTCTATAATTATTACTTATTGACAGATGAATAAAAAACTTTAATGTTTTCTTGTTTTCAGTATGCCTGTTTAATTCACGTAACAGATACCTACTCAATCACACAGTAATACACATACTCTCTCTCTCTGCCTTCTATGAGAAATATTGTTTGTAAAGAACTTGTCAAAACCTTACATACACTCATCATCTATGTGTGCGTTTGTTTGTATTTACATACAACATGTACAGATTGCTTGTTTATTAATCGGCATCAGCTTCTCTCAACCCTTCGATTGTGAAATTTCTTACGGTGGTCAGTTCGCAGAGTTTTAAATCAGCATGCATTTTTCGGTAGCAGTTTCCATTCTACCTGATAATGTATAGAACTAAAAAAAAGAAAAGAAACTATATTAAGATGTCTTGGTCGAAAATTGAAAAATTATTTAGTTTTCAATTTCTAATTAAAATTATATTCATTTATGGATATATATATATACTAAGAGTATTTTGTTATTGATGTGTTTCAATATTACCATACTCGAGAATTTTTTATTACTCAACTATCTTCTATTAGTTTCAACAAGCAGATACAATCAACCATTCATTTTCATTTAATTCCATTTGGTTTAAATCAGTTTCAATTTTAATTAGGATTCATCATAAGAGATAATTAGCTGATCGCAAGCACCTTCTCTTGTCGTTTCTTTTTTTTTTTTTCTTTCTTTTGTTTCCATTAAATCTCAAATCTCAAAACTCGATCTGATGTTATCTAGCAGTTTAAGAATCTTAGGAAACAGAAGAAAACCTCATTTTTTTATTAAACTGATTTTGGTTTCATTTTTTTGTGTAGTTTTGATTAATCTATTTAGTACAAAGAAAAGGAAAAATTCAAATGGAACTTCAAAAAATATTGACTTATTGAAAGGTTTCGAAGAAATTACTTCATCTGTAAGTAATTCATTATGGGGTGATAATAAATATGGAAAATATCCAAGGTCAATTGCTGATTGGAATCCGCATTATGAGAATTATTTTGAAGATTTAAAAAAATCTATTGATGATACTGATTATTTGGAATTTTCAAGAAATATTAATAAATTTAATGATAATCCAATAACACCATTTGATTCAATACCAATTTATGATACATTTATTAAATCAAAAATTGATAATTTAAAATTATATCATAACAAATATTCATTTAAATATTTCAAGAATATTGATACTTTCACAAAATGTAAATTTTATTTTAACAATTTATATCAAATTAATCCAGATTGGAATAATGAAGTTGATGAACATAATTTACTAGTTAATAATTTAAAATATAGTAAACAAGGTAAAGTCAAAGGTAAAAAATCAGAATTAGAAGCAAAAACAATTCTTAATAAAAAAAATTTGAATTTAGTTAATGAAAGATTGAGACTTTATGACACTTGCTTCATTAAAAATCAATTTGATTTAACTGAAGTTTTTACAAGTACATTGAAAGATGGAGTTTCTTTAATTATTGATACTATTTTAGGTGATAAAAATTTAGAGAAAAAACAAGTTAATATTTTTGAGTTTGAACAAAAAATGTTTCCTTATGTTAAAAAATTTAATTCAACTGAAGAATTTAATCAAATTTTACCAAAATTTTCAAAAGGTGATGGTATTTGGTATTCAAATGGTAGCTTCCCAGTTGCTTTAACTTCAACAGCTACATACACAAATTTTAAAGCCAATCCAGATGTTGATCAAATGATCGATTATGAATATAATGTTAAAAAATCACTTTGGTCAAATTGGAATGGTGTTTCTGATTTGATTCCAAATTGGGAAAGAGGTCTTATTATTTCAATGAGTGATGAACAATTATTTACTGCATCAAAATGGTTAGCTACTACCCGCTATAATAAAGTTCAATTACCAATATTTTTTATATTCAAAAATAATGAAGTCTCAAATGAAACCATTGCAAAATTAAATCGTGTAGCTAGGTCGAATGATATTTTAATTCCTAATTCAAAAGATTTACCAAAATTAGATATATGGTTCGTTGACATCACACCTTCAATTAATCCAGTTAAAATGTCCAAGTATACCAGATTTAGAAATAAGTGGTTAGCCTCAACTCTGAGTCCCTGTAAAGAAATTTTATTTTTAGATACTGATACAGTTAGTTATCAAGATCCAAACTATTATTTTGAATCCAAAAGATATTTAAATACAGGTACTTTATTTTTTAAAGATAGATATATTGAAAACAAAAATGCAGAAGTTTGTGCTAACATTGATGCGACTTTAACAGCGACATTTGAGGAATCATTGTATTTTAATAACTTACCTTTGTTTGATAGAGACTATATCAAAAATCATCAGGGATTCAAAGATTTAACTCCAGAAGAGCTTATTGTTCATGGTTACTTTGATCTGAGTCTTCTTCACCAAATGGAAAGTGGTCTCATGGCAATCGATGTATCTAATCATATCATACCTTTACAATTGTCAGCAAATTTCGATTTTTTCTCTCCATTTGTTAAATGTTCCCATGGTGATAAAGAATATTTTTGGCTTGGTTTTTATGCAGCAGGTACTCCATTTTCAATGCATCCTACTCGTCCTGGTACTCTAGGTGAACTAATTGTAGATAAACCTGGACCTACAATTGTTGAAAAAAAAATTTGTAATATTCAAATTGTACACTTCGAAGAGAACAGAGATATATTATGGATGAATGGTGGTGCAAATATTTGTAAATTTCCTGGTTACGCAGAAGCTGATTGGGAAAATCCTAAATTAAAGAGTTTCACTAAAAACTTCAACTCTTTAGATGAATATAAAGAACACTATGAAAATGAATTAATGAGTACTGAGTATGCGATTATCGCAGATTCTTACTCGAAACAACCTTGGAGTAGAAAATTCAATCATTGTAAAAATATGAACTGGTGTGTAAGATACATTGAAGAGTTAAAGCAATTTAGTTTTGATGAGAAAAATGTTTACGGTGAATTATTCAAATTGGATCCTGAAGTCAAAAAGAAAGTTGATGACATTAACTATGTGTGGGCTAGATTTGACCCATATCAAATCATTTCGGCAGAAGATAGAAAGTTATTTTTAGAACTGGCTAGAGAATCATCTGGTCTAAATAAAGCATTAATGCAAGAGGAAAAGAAGAAAGCGGCCGAACTTGCAGAAAAAGCTGATGCCGTACCAGCTGAACTTCCAATAGAGCAAATCCTTGAGATTCCTAAGAAAAACGATGATTTAATCATAATAGGAGACACACTACCCGTCAATGAAGCTGCTAATGCGAAGAAGCCTGTTGAAGGAAAATAGTTCAAACATTTAAGAAACAAATATATATATATATATAAGAGTCTTGAGAATCTAGTTTTACCAGCGTGATTAGTCACGCATAGTTGCTCTCGTTTCCGCTACCATAATTATAAGGAAATCAACTCTGGTTACATGGAAAGAAAGAAAAATTACCAAAACACAAGATTAGATATACTCAAAGATGATTTTATTTTTGATTCATCAAACCGTTCAACCATTTGCATGAAATGTTTCATTACGTCATCATATCTTGTCAATATATCATCAATCATATATGTATGGCATTAAGTCATTTATAAATGCACACAATCATAAGAAGAAATGTGAATATATATCGCACTATTCGATTAATGTCGTTACACACTTACTCTTTCTTTATTCTTCAAAATATATATTTTTGTAAACAATACATTGAACTACTCCAAGTTTATAATCAAATTATATTCAATTATATAAATCTAAGTGCTTTTCTCATGGCTCTTTACGCGATACTTCAGAAAATATTCCATCTACATCACAGAGACTGAGAATGCATTTTTGAATATGATCAAGTTATTTTAGCAAAGACTCCTCCACCTAAAAAGAAGGAGAATATATATTATTGATAATTGAGAAGTCTAAATATATTCCACAGAAGAGTGAATAATTTGATAAAACTGCTATGGTGAAAAAGCATAACAATTTGATAAGAATAGATTATGAGAAAGGTATTGTGGAAAACTCTTTACTTCAGGTCAAAAGTAATACACATGGGACTCAACCAACATTAATAAAAGTATGGACTATTGATATCAATCCAAATGATTCAGCTAGTGTTGTTGAATTGATCAGAAAGAGCTTTCAGAGTGATGACCCGATTGTTTTCACACATATAAAAAGAATCCGGCATTTCAAATCAGAAAATATATTAAAAGTTATTCTTTGTTCATCAAAATTACATGATGAAAACTCGAAAGATGAAATATTGAAATTTATAATTGCGTATAATAAATCAGTAAACGATAATAACAAAATACCAAATGATAATATTGATATAAAAAAGAAGAATAAAAAGTCACCTAAGAAAAAATCATTTGAATTTAGTAACCTAGAATGTTTACATACTGTCCCCATCAATTTACCATCTTCAAAAGATATCATGGTGGAATGGTCAAAAAAATATTGGCCATTAAATTGGTGTGGTAATCCGAATGATCAAATTCTGAACGATATGACATTTGATATGGATGAGATCAATAAAAATTTGCAACAGATTGTTCGTTTGGTAAAAGATATAGAAAATCAAAGTCCAGATGGAAACTCTTTACCAATAGTATCTTTATTTGTAAATCCTTTGAACCAACAGGATATAACCACATCTGTAGATGAACGACATAATTACAACCCACTTGACCATAGCATAATGGCCTGTATTAAAAAAGTTTCAAAACAGGAAGTTTTGAATAGAAAATTCTCTTCAGATAAAAACATAAATTACCTATGTTTAAACTATGACGTTTACACAACCCATGAACCATGTTCAATGTGCTCGATGGCATTGATTCATTCCAGAATTAAAAGATTAATTTTTATAAAGCCAATGCCAAAAACAGGAAGCTTGAAACCAACTAGTGGTGACGGCTATTGCATGCAAGATAATAAGAATTTAAATTCAAAATATGAAGTATTTCAATGGATCGGAGAACAATATCAAGATGTTCCAAATGTCTCTGGCGAAATTTGTTGTTAAACAGCGTTTAAGAAAAGCATTGCCACACTATCTAAAATTGATGAATATTTATGAAAAATTTCTATTCACCGTGCATAATCATACATAATTCATAATGTATGAATTTACCAGTCATATAATTAATGTATTGTAATATTTATAAATACTGTTTCTTTAATGAATCTTATGCATTACTCATCGGTCTAAACTGCGGTTGCATCACTCAATCTGCATCTTTGTTTTTTTTTTTTACACTTTTCAGATTATCTATAAGTTAACCGAAATCATTGAATAAATGAAAAAGGGAATTGATTATTTTTGAATATTTGTTGAATAGATTTCATCAAAATAATGCAAAAAAATTGTCCTATTTTAATTGAAAAACCATTCAAATCAATGAATATCATTCAATACAATAAATTTTATCCCCAATAATAATTGAAATTATTCGTGGTTAGAAATGGATGACAGTCCAGTTTCGAATCAAGATACAGCAAATGAAATGACAATAACGCATGATAGCAATGATTCGAACCTCAATATTAGCAATAGGATTGATAAAACTGATGAGCTCTTTGAAATATCTGACAATAACAAAGATCGGTATTTAAAAATAGAAACAGGTGAATTAAAAAATGATTATTTTCTAAATTCCGAGAACTCTAGCAAATTGATTAGATGGGCAGAATTAAATAATATATATGTTACGGTGGGAGCATACGGTGGTGCTTCGTGTGTTTTAATAACAAAACTTTTTTTCGTTATTGGAACTGGTAAAGGTGTTATTTTAATTTTCAACACAAATTTATTTTTGCAGGTTATACTAGTTCCTAATTTAGAGTTTGATGTGTCAACCGAATATTTGAAATCACCAGTTAAAAAGCTAGCAACGTCGAGGGATGGAACACATTTATGTGCTTCTTTTAAAACAAACGACATATTTTTGTGGGACTTAAACTTGAAGTCCAAATATTTAGAAGTAAAAAAAAGGGGTATTTTAGAACCATTATCAGCTATTTTACATATTAATGACCACACTGATTTTGAGATTAATGGACTTGGATTTCTTGGAGAAAGGCATACTGCATTAGTCGTTAGTGATAGTTCTGGTTCAATTACATACCATAGTGGATATAGAAACCATTTATGGAATTTAGTTTACACATCAAAATTAATATTCAAAACTGAAAACTCAGAAAAACTGTTACACTCGAAAGTTCCAGAGATTAATATTAACATTAGGAAAAAATTGTATCTTGTAGCGTTATTGACTACAAAGAAATTTCAAATATTATCAACAGATCCCCACCTTGAGGTACTATTTACCGAGATATTAAACGACACTATTGCGCCTACGTCTTTTCTTAATTCCTGCATTGCTTGGAGTAAGCTTGGATCTCAATTGGCATTTTCAGTCGAAAATCATTTAGTTATTTACTGTTTGTCGGAACAGTTGAATATTAATTCACAAGCCACTGAATTAAATATATATAAAAGAACAGTGCTCAAGATTGATGAATCAATTCTTTCCCTAGAATGGATAAATGAGAAACTAATTGGAATACTTACCATATCACATCAATATATGATAGTACGATCTAATGAGAAAAGTGAAATAATTTTGAAGTTAGATTTATTGGTACATGATATTTCGATACCCCCGGATAGACACTTTGCCATAAATGACAACCATCTTTACATTTTTGGTAAATACTCCTTTAAGCATGGAAAGTTTATGACATGGTCTGACATTATTTTAAATCCGGTTCAAAGAGGTGACTATATAACTTCCTTAAAATTTATTGAAAATTTTTTGAAGCCTTCTTCCACTCTTGATGAGTTAGTCCATTTAAGTACTGTTCAAACAAAGAAATATGAACAATTGAAAAAACCCTTCTTAAATTTGTCACTGGCTGCAATTAAATTTCTAATAAAGAATAAATTAATGAGTTACGATAGATTATATGAATTAATGGTAATAATTTTACGGAGTTTAACTACCTTCCAAAATATCAGTGAAAAACAAAAATTTGAAGACGCTTTAATAGAAAAATCTCTGGATTCTATCGATCAAACTGAACGTGATGTGTTCTTTGAAGTTTTATTCAATCTTATTTTAGAAGGATATATCAAACTATTATCTCCCATGACATTTAAAGCTATGTTGAGTCATTATGCTGTTTCGAAGAAAACGAATATCATAGAAAAGCTTATAACTACCTTGAATTCACAAACTTTGGATATCGATTATTCTGTTAAACTATGCAAAGAAAATGATCTTTACACAGTTTTAATTTACATATGGCAAAATGTATTTTCTGACTTCACGACTCCTTTTGTTTCATACATTTCTCTAATTACAGGGATCGACATAGAAGGTAACATGTTTGAAAATATGAAAAATGTAGAATTTGATGGTGTCTATGAGTTCATGACAAGTATATATTGTAACTTCGTTGAAATCCAAAATACTTTTTCTAGTGATATTGTAGAAAAAGCCAAATTAGAAATTAATTACATTATTTTCAATGGAACATTAATTCATTGGCCTTACTATTCTAGAAGTAAATTTCATACATGTCACCAATTGGAGGCTGAACCCATTTATCCGTATTTTTCGGTTTTATTGAAATACAATTGTGAAAAGCTGTTAACTGTCATAGATAAAATGTTTGTGGAAGATTCACTTCTGAATGAAAATATTTTAAAGGAGGATAATATGATACATCAAATGTATGTCAATCGACAATTCATAATGGACATGCTCATCAACATACTCAATATGCCCTCATACGAGGATTTTCGTGGTAGTATCATTATTTTCATATCGAAAAATATAGCGAAATATCCACAATACATTAAATTTTCCAATCGCATTATTCATGATCTTATTGAGCAGATCTTCACATTGGATTCTAATGACATTCAAAATTTTGAACTATCGCTGGAGCATTTGATCTCTGTTTATCAGCCAAGTAGTCAAGATGATTTTATTGAAGATCTAAAAATAAGAGGCTACGTTAAAGTTTTGTTTCGTCTGTATTTAAAATTGAATAAAAACTGTGATTTACTGAAACTGTCTTTATCAGTTAAAGACACTGAAACAGAATTTGGTATTAGTTCCTTAAAACTTTTCCATTTAATTTTTGACAACACTAACAATGAACCAATAGAAAAAAAAATTATATCAGATATTGTAATAAAGAATTTTGAGTTAGTTTTGCACTTCGTTGACGTTCCTAAATTTGTTGAAATGGTCAATAATTATAATGATAAAATACATATGGCAATTACGGATATTGATTCTGTTCAGATTCAGCGCCAGTATTTGGAAAAATTATTTAATCTGACCAACTTTGATAACTCGTTCGAACCATTGAGAAATCTTTATATAACTCTAAACTGCGTATATAAAAAGAATGACGAGTTGAATGATTGGTTAAAGGTAGTTGATTTGAGTAAATTTGATATTACTACAATTGTTGATAAACTGAAGCTTGGTGCTCAATATTATTCATTAGCGTTGATACACAGATCAGTTGGTGATTATAAAAATGCTATAGACGACCTATTAGTAATTCTACCATCTACTTTCTTTGAGAAAACTTTAGATCCAAATAACATTCAGAAGAATATTGATTGTGCTACTGAGATAGCTAACTCCGCTTCAGGAACTTTAAAAATCTATTGCTGGTCGAAAGTTATTACTTCTCTAATAGATGTATATACAAAACCCAGTCTACCTGCAGATAGAAGAAAAATTTGTGAAACTGTTCTCAAAGATTTATTCATAAAATTGGCAATTACTCAGTCTTCTAATAAAGAAGAAAACTTTGCAGATTTCTGTGACATCTTGACTAGAGTGTTGAATAACCAGGAAATAATAATGAGCAAGACTTCCTTAATGGAAAACCTATTGAAAAATGTTTTCAATGCTTACTTATTAGAAGAAAAGTATGCATTTCTTATTTTTCAGATATTAGACTCCGACACATCAGAAATTTTAACTAACCATAAGAATGGTTTGATAACTGGTTGGTCTTGTAATATTAGACAGTGTGAAGTTTGTGGTAAAGAACTTTGGGGAAACGACATAGGAGATGTTGTATATCGTATTTGGGAAAAAAAGAGAATAGATAAAAATTTTGAGATAGGTGTTGAGTTTGATAATTTAAGATTAGTTATATTTGGTTGTCAGCATGGCTTCCATCTAAAATGCCTCAAAAATTTGGGTCAAAACGTTCAAAATCTTGAGTGTCTGTTATGTAATTCAAAGAAACTTTTTGGTAATCTATGATTACCTTCTATAAAATTTATGTTTTTTCAATAAATCATTTTATTCGATATAGTTTTTTGAAATTTATAATAAGGGAACAATATATAAAAAAACAAAAAATGGTTATAAACTATACCAAAATAAGTTGACAGTAAAGTTGGTGATACTAAGTTAGCTGTTCTTAAATGAATCAATAATTATCAGGCTATAGATGTGATCAGAATATACAATATGACAAAAATTCATTTTTTAAAATATACATCTCATACCATCAAGTAGAGATCAAAAATCAAGTCTAATTAGCTGTCAAGCCGATGCGAATTGTTTTTTAGGCGAAAAAAATTTCTTGAAATATAAAAACTTGAGATATAATAATTAGACATGAAAATGTTAATCCACTATTGATTATAAAGGTGGAGAAACAAATCTACAAGAATTATCAGGATAAGAATGTCAGAATCTGACTCTGACATAGAACTGTATGAAATTATAAAAGTGACCTTACCTTTATACAGCAAAAATACTAACTATTAATACAGTACATTGTCGTCACATGCCTTAGCAGCTCTTCAGGAATTTAGACAAGAGGAAGCTCAATATCAAGAGAATTTCAGTAAACTTTATGACAATGCCGACGAAGACTTTGCAAGAAAGAAAAAAATTGAGGGAATGAATTTATTCAAGGAAGATTGGCAATTGTCACAATTCTGGTACAGCGATGAGACAGCAAATAAATTAGCGGATGCACTTTTGGAAGGCGCAGATGAAGATACAGTAATTGCAATTGTCAGTGCTCCATCAGTGTATGCAGCAATTCAGAAAAAAGATCCAGAGGATATTAAAACAAAGCATATATATTTGTTAGAATATGATACTCGTTTCGAGTTGCTAGCTGAAAAAGACCATTTTTTTTTTTATGATTACAATAAACCAGAAGAAATTAACGAATTATTAGTGGGTAAAGTTGATAGACTTTTGATTGATCCACCTTTCCTGAATGAAGACTGCCAAACTAAATGTATGTATAGTTCTTTGCGATTTTTTAATAATCATATTTAATCATCATGATTTACTAACAACTTTTTTTTCTGATAAATTTAGCTTCAATAACTGCAAAAAAAATGCTTAAAAATAAAGATACAAGCAATACTAAATATGGGGTTCCTAAAAATCGCTTAATCTCATGTACAGGAGAAAGAATGCGTGATATCATTGCTGCTGCTTATCCAGATACTAAAATTACTACATTTTTACCAGAGCATGGAAATGGATTGAGTAATGAATTTAGGTGCTATGCTAATTTTGAATGGAGTGGTTGGAATTTTACATAACTATTTTGTATATAATATATATTAATTATGTACCAGATGAGTATATTTAATTTTGAACTCACCCTATTTTAGATTTGTAAGACATCAATGATCAGAAATATGATATAAAATTCTATATGATGTATAAAGCAAAATAGTTTATCTGAAAAAACAAAATATTTTCAGTAAATCAGCTGATATGTTTAACTTATATTTAATATTTTATATATTTTTATAAATTTTAGGAACTAAAAACTAAATAGTTTTTATTTTGTAAAATAACTATTAAATAAATAATTGAATTATAATTACAATAAAAGTATTTTTTATTTATTTATAATTCCGAACAATTAATATATGTTTAAAACTAAGATAGTATTCCATTGTGATAGTTTTTTTTGTTTTGGTCTAGGATTATTTTTTATCGCGTCCGTGTTGGAAACAGATGCCATTTAATACTATTTTATGTGATCTCTTAATATTTTGAACATGATTGATTGTGTCTATTCAGTCAGTTATCCTTAAATGAATGTAAATGTGCATCATATGCGATGCCCACGATCACTAAATCTTAAACACACACGAATATCTACTTATGATGTCACTTCAGTTTACTTAATGGTTTATAGACGTATCATTTTGTTTTAATTGTAGGCAACTATTATTTTATATATATAAAGAAGAAAATATAAAGCAACATATCCAAGGTTTACTTTTATTTTACCATTAATTTGAATAATGTATGCCTATACTGAAACCTGCATAAAATAAACACCTGTATAAATAACTGCTTTTTGTTTTATAGAGGAATTAGTTCCAATTAGTGGGCAAATCTAACGATAAGGTTTACGCTTCATTCCAACAGATGCAAGTAAAATTTGATAAAACAATGCTGTAAATAAAGTGTTAATGCAGTTAAAAATATTTGTATACTTAGAAGGTATAGGTCTGGCTAAGTTATTGTAATTTTGATTATTATCATTCATTTGAATAAGTTACCTGATTATGGCACACCATAACTCAATCTTTTTTTGAAAGATACATGGATAAATATATTTTGATAAATCTAAGTGTCCTACTTTTTTTATGCAATGTTTTTGACTTTTGAACTTTCATACTTCAACTTCTGGTTCATCTCCATTCTCTACTTTATCCATTTTNTTTTTTTTTTTTTTTTTTTTTTTTTGAATATTACAGTGCCAAGAGTTTGAAAATGGATAGTCTCCCATTTACCTAATCTCATAGTAATAGTAATTGATTTGTAGAACTTATAAGAGTAATCTTTTATCATTTGTTTTCCAAGAAAAGAAGTTGGAGAAAAAATAAAGTTTATTTAAAAAATTTACCATTTTATATCTAAAGGATTCATAATCCATTGTTGTGATATTGGTCGTATTCGAGTGCTGATTTGAATTATAAGCTAGTAGTCATAACTATCCTAATAATGATTACAGATATCTAATTATTGATTTATTTGGCAGTGGAAGCACGGATTGGATCTTTGTATCTTCATATCTGCATTTTGCTTGTTCTTTTAAATTTATTCAAAACACAATTATTGATGTATTTATATCATTTTTATTTCTACAAAGTTATGATTCATGTTTAGTAGTCATTTTCAGTGACGGGTATGTCTTCGTCATTTTTATCAGCGCTTATTATTTGACTTATAAAATTTCTTAATTAAGAATATGGAAGACTGTCTTGCCTCAATTTTATTAAATACAATAGGGCGTGTGGTCTAGTGGTATGATTCTCGCTTTGGGA
>JAKTPK010000227.1:132667-178607 GCA_030557565.1 Tetrapisispora arboricola
TCAAATATGCGAGAGGCCCTGGGTTCAATTCCCAGCTCGCCCCATTTTTTTGATTCAATTTTTTTTCCATCTTCAAAGTGAGAACGGAAAAATTTTGACCTCATCAGTAGGAGAAACAATTGAGTTAAATTGAATATTTCCTCATCTACTATAAAAACATATTATAAACAAGAAGTCGTTAGGTAGTTAATCGATTGTTGTCCTTTTGAAGCAAAATACAAAATCTAACTCTTTAAGGCCAATTAATAGAATATACTTCAAAATTACCAATTAAAATGGAAAGCAAGTCATTTCGTAGCAATCACAGAAATATCAAATATGCTGACAAAAGTCCAAAAGAATCTTTGTTTTCCAGATTAAAACAAACAGTTACTCCATTATTCAACAAGTATTTAAATCATAAAATTTTAAAAAAAGAGACGGAAGGTATTCATGGTTCATCAGCTACGAGTAGAGATATGTATAAACGTGTACCTTCAGCAACCTTACCTGGTAGTTTTTTTAACCCTGATAATTCAACTAGTAAAATAATGAACACAAATAATAATAGCAGTTTCTTAAGTCAAAGAATTAACAGTTCAGTTGATGCTGAGGATTTCGGAAATGCAAGCATTGATGCCAACGTTTCGAATGCGAAACTGGCGGCTTTTTTCACAGAAAAAGGTGATCAACCACTATCTGAAATTGAAAAGGAAGGAATTCTTTCTATCATCAAAAGAACAGTTAGCAGTGATGAAGCAAATCAACTTTCAGAAAATCAATCATATACAGAAGGTATTGCTACATCTAGAATTTTAAAAAATGCAGATACTTCAATGAGCAGCACACCAGTGAAAACTCCTACTTTTATCCCCAAAATTGATAATTTAACTACAAAAAGTGATTTGAGTTTTGCTTCATCTCCAAGAAGAAGAAGAGTTTTTAGTTATTACGGAACTCCTGCTAGTTATAGAACTACTGTTATGAAGTATAGCACATTTCCATCGACAAACAAAATTTCAAAACGCAATCTCTCATTTCAACATAAAAGCTCAGAAGGTAACAATGCCATGCAAGTCAATTCAACCCCCAAAATTAGTAACACAGCAGCAGCCTTATTATCATTGTTGGATAATAAAGAAATAGAAGTAAGTGAAACTTCTGAATTGGCAAATCCATATTCATCTCAGATAAGTAAATTACGTGAATATAAACAAATTCAAGTAGAAGAAAACAAAAATAAACAAGATGGTGATACTAGACCCGAGACGAACACAAGTAATAGACCAAGCAAGGTTGATTCATATCATGCTTTGAAAGCTAATGATCAAACTTCTACTTCCAATTTGAAATTTGATAGATATAAGCCAGCTAGATCATCTTCCTTGCGTTCAAGTGTTGTAGCTGATGATAAGAAAAAAGATGAAACTACCGTTCATGACAAAAAATCCAAAATAGTAAATAAGCATGATACTTGTACATTTGAAAATATCAATTTGAGCCTCAAAAACGAAAAATCAAATATTTCCAAAGAGTCATTCACTAAAACTCCAGTTGTTACAAACGAGTCTGATTTTTTTGAAAAAAACTTAACAAAGGCTGAAAATGAAGAACAAGACGAGGATATTGAAGCAGAACAAGCTAATGATTCAGTAATCAAAACTGGAAATTCAAATTTCAGTAATACTCATAGTACATCAAAATCACTTTCTATCTTTGGTAAACCTGAAAACAGTGAGGTAACAAAAACAGTCTCTACCGACAAAGATTTAACTTTTGAATCAAACAAAGCAATTCCGCTAAAAACTGAATTGCAAAAGAAAGAGACCAATTCAGAAATGATTGTTTTTGATTTTGGCGAACCAATCTCTTCAAATTATGGATCAATTAATTTGGCAGACTTTGAAAAATATAAATCTATGTATATCTTTTGATAACCATATAATAAAAAACCAAAATCAGATTTGATATTAGTTTCAATGAAGTTGGTTACCTCATTATTGTTATTAGTATTATTATTTTCATCATCATCATCATTTTCACTTTATTTTCAATTTGTTATAATTTATTCAAGTTATATTATATATATTTGTAAAAAAAAAACATTTTGTACATAATGATATATTGATCAACTAAAGTAAAATGTGCTTGTGAATTATAAGACTTTTTGTTTAACGAAGAATGAACGTAAACTTTTCATTTGCCAGACACATATACCAATCAAAGCACATAATTGTAAAATAGTCCACCACATGGCTTTTGAATTGACTGCTTCAGAAACATCTCTAAATTTGTATTCACGTTCTCTAACCAAAGCTTGTTCCCTTTTAATATCAGAAATTTTCATGTTTAAAAAGTTAACTTTTTGATGCAGAGATTTCATAGTTTTCTTCTTCTTTGAATCTAATTTTGATTCGGTGCCAATTGAAAAATCAAGTGATACTTTGGTTTTTGTTTTACCAACCCATGAATTGTCAGTAGTCTCTAAACAAATTCTATGCTCACCAGAATCTAGTGCAATAAAAGTGAAATCACCCACTGGAGAATTTTTTTGATGGACAACTCTATGATTATCATCAAAGATTTCTTCAACGTCAAGAACTATACCAATATTTTTAGAATTAGCATCTCTGTAAGATTTCAATTCTTCATCATAGGTTTGCACAGTATATTTACCCTCTAGCAAAGTACCTTTTGATAATTCCTTTATAAAACATTTCTTATCACCTGTATTACCATAATAATAAAAACCAAAAACTTGTGTTGGTAAAATCACACATAGTAGTGCAATTCTTAATAAGTGAGATAGTTGCATAGTATTCGAGAAGTGTTTGTTTTTGCTCAAATATGAATAATACCAATTGAAAAAAAATTATGACTGCTTTATATCAAAAAATTTAACAATGAATTGGTACACCAGATTTCAAAGATTGACTCTAAATATACTATATCCCAAAGTTTACTTTCAGAACGTCCTTGTTATCTGGTACTAATCTTCAAATCAACAAAACTAATAAAAACAATTAAAAGTTACATGGTGTTGAAAGTAATTTTTCAATATTTTAAAAGAGCAGCTTTTGGCTATTTACGAATATCTGAAAAACTCGTAAATTGTCAAAAACAGCACAGAAGCGTATGAAGGAAAACACCAAATTTCTTGAATAATGAACGAAGTTTTGTGAAAAATATTGAATATAAAGGAAAGGACATGTATATACTATATATATATTAGATTTTGAAAGGATATGCAACTAAGTTTGGAATTGGCTATGATAACGGATAGGAAACATGAACCATCAGCGTTGATTTCATGTAACATTGATACCATACTTGACCTCGATTGGGATTTTACATGTATATAACTTTCTTGTGTCACCGTTATTTGATAGTCTCTTGTAACATTTTCAAAAGATAGAACTTCAGTGACATCTTAGCTTTCGGTAAACTTGATACTTGTGATAAAATGCCTCTGAAGAAACAAGGTTCACAGACGTGAGGTTCCTATTATATGATTATATAAATTTTCTTTTGAATAATATGAATGGAGATGTGGTTTTAGAGTTTGAAAGGTAGGGATACGGATAACCAGTCGTTGCATACGAGTTATATATGTATACATGCTTCTTGTTTCACGCACTTCAAAAGTTTCGTGTTTTTTTTATTGCTTTACTGATATTGATATTTTTCTATTTAATACAGGTATGTGATATTCAAGGTTTCAATTGCATAATAAAGTGATGAGTGTATATATTTCGATAACATTACCGTTTGAATTGTATTCTATGGATGCACATTTGATTACACTTATATCTTATTTCTTTTTGTACATGCCATAAGCATCGAAAATATCAGCGGAGGTCAAATAGAAAATAGTGAGGAATTTAAGTTGACATATTTTAGTTTCACTTTCAAAGCCATATACATATAGCAACAGTATTCTTTTGTGAAAAAAAAACAACTGCATACAATGAATTTATTATTTCAAGACCCATTTTCAGTTCTAAAAGAATATCCGGAGCAGTTAACACATACAATTGAAAATCCATTACACACAGTTTGTATCAAATTTAGTAAATTTGGTGATTATTTAGCTGTTGGTTCTTCAAATGGTTCTATTATTATTTTTGACATGGATACTTATAAACCTATCACAATTTTAGGTAATCAATTAGGATCACATACAAGGTCAATCCAATCGATTGAATGGTGTCAAATTAATAATCGATTTTTATTAAGTTCTTCAAGAGATTGGACAATCAAGATTTGGGATTTATTGGATTCAAAAAAATCCTTGAAGACACTTCAATTTGAAATGCCTATTTGGAATTGTAAATGGTTCAATTTGAAATTAAGTGATGATAATATTGCTTTACCAATGAGGTTTTGCATTGTTACCACGTATAGTTCACCAAATTCTTTTTTAATTGATTTATCAAAAATTGACAATAATTTACAAGTTTCAAGTATTCTTGGTGAGAATACTTTTGAAATTATTGATGAAAATGAGGTCAATGAAGACATTGATGAAGGTAACACATTAACAACTTGTATTCATCCAAAAGATGAACATATTTTAATTACCGGTAGTTCAAAAGGTTGGCTCAAATTTTATTATTTAAAGTTACAAGATAGCGATATCAAAATAAAACTATTATACAAATTGAAAATAAGTAATTCAATTATAAAACATCTGGCAATCTCGGAAAATGGTGATAAATTAGCAATAAACTCTTCTGATAGAACAATAAGACAATATTCTTTATCCATTAATGAAACCAATATCAATGAACTTGATAATAACATAAACGTCGAGGCAACAGCAGCAACAGCAGAAAAATTTACAGAAGATGTTGATACAAATTCAGGAAAGGCAGACAATTTATTAAACATAATTGAATTAGAGTTATTTCATAAGTATCAAGATGTGATAAATAAGTTACAGTGGAATTCAATTTTTTTCAGTAACAATTCCGCTGAGTATCTAGTCGCATCAACTCATGGTTCATCAGCTCATGAGTTATATATATGGGAGACAAATTCAGGTTCTTTAGTAAGAGTATTAGAAGGTTCACAAGAAGAATTGTTGGATATAGATTGGAACTTCCATAAAATGTTTATTGCAAGTAATGGTTTGGAATCTGGTGATATATATATTTGGTCTATTGTAATTCCACCGAAATGGAGTGCACTTGCTCCCGATTTTGAAGAAATTGAAGATAATATTGACTATCAAGAAAAAGAAGATGAATTTGATCAAGTTGACGAATTCGAGTTCCAACAAGAACAAAACGAAGTTGAAGAAATTGCGATAGACTTAGTCACAAGGGAACAATTCGATGTCAGAGGCAATGACATATCTACACCTGGTTTTACCATACCTCCTGATTATCAACGAAGCATATTATCGCACGTACATGATAAACTGTTCTTACCTTGATATACTTAACGTAAAAATGAAACTAACTTTTATAGACATATATAACTGACACAAGCATCAATAAAAAAAATTGCATTAACTCAATAACTTATTATTTTATTGTGAGTTCACTGAGAAATAAAAAAATTAACATTTTGTTATTCGACAAGCAAGTTTACTTTTCAATCCCCTTCAGTTTTAGGACTAATCATAAATTTCACAGAATTAAGTTGGCTCATCTTTATTCAAAAACCCCATCAAATACATAATAATGCTATACTATGTCATAAAATGTTAAATGTATGTCACTTTCAATTTGGCGTTAAATCATTGTTGCATGTAAATTTCTATATCACCTTACCCGAATAATTTTAGGATTCACATTTTGGTCATCATTCGAATTTTTCAAGGCTTTCATAATTCTAAATGAAATTTGGCAAAAATCAAATGTAGGATATCTTGTAGATATTTTTGTTTAAGGTGTTGAGACTTTGATTTATTTTCGATAAATGGTTTATTTGACTATATATCATCTTCTAATTCGATGGTACCTTCAGTAGTCAGGACAGATAAAATAAAAGTGAATCACTTCAATTCCAAGCTTAATTATACACCATAGTGATAGTCTGTTTTCTGTTGAATGGTAAAAGTATAAGGAAAGTAACATTACAATGTCCTACAATCCATTCATGAACAATACTCCACATTCATCACCTTTGAAAAACTCTTTATCAGGTGATAATGAAAGTGGTTATAGCAATACTAGTAATTTCAGTGGTAACCATATTCGAAAGAAGCAGTCGTTAAATTTTTCGACGGCATCTCCTGCTAGTTCTATATCATCTACTTCACAGTTACTGACTTCTCCATTCAAAAAATCAAGGCATTCAACTGCAAGGGTTTACACTGATAGATTTATGCCAAGCAGGACAGGTCTTGACTTGAATACAATGCTGTCAATCAGTAACACAAATTTTGATCATCAAGCAACGGAAACTAATATATTCTCATCATCTGATGATCAAATTGAATTGCAAAAGGCAAGAGAGGCAAATCATACGTTTGATACAGTACTGAAAAATGAATTATTTGGGGAGAAGATAATAAATGATCCGAGTAGCATCGAGAGTAGTTTAGACCGTATACAAAACACAAAAACTTTAGTACGAAGAGGAAATAGTAGAATAAATGAATTTAATAACAGGAGTAATATTAATAACAATAATATGAGTTTAGATGCACGGGGTAGAATAGAAAGGCAGCAAGTTGACACTGATGATGTTGAAGATGATTCAGATTCAGATTTAGTTGAGACAGATATCGATGATTTTGATTCAGAAGACAGCCAATCTAGAAATTTTAATGATAATCGGATGCCCAGTACCCCGCCTCGTAATAATAATAGAACAACTGAATTTGTTTCGAGTTCTGAGCCAGTTACGCCCAGAAGGTTAAATTCTTCACAAGTCGCTGATCAACAAAGGTTTTTAAGTAACTACGGAAGGGGAGCAAGTTTGTTAACATATACAGAGCGTAGAGCTACAAGACCATCTGCTGAGTCGATACTTCAAACACAATTTAATGATTCCTCTTCTGTTGTGCGCCCTGACTCAAAGCAGCTTTTGTTATCTCCCAAGAAAAAAACAAGACAAATAGCAAAAATACCTTATAGAGTTCTAGATGCACCATCGCTGGCTGATGATTTTTATTATGACCTTATTGATTGGTCTAGTCGTGATATATTGGCCGTTGCTCTTGGGAAATCCATTTTTTTAACTGACAACAGCAGTGGAGATGTTATTCATTTATGTGATACAGAAAATGAATACACAAGTTTGAGCTGGGTAGGTGCAGGTTCTCATTTAGCGGTAGGTCAATCCAATGGTTTAGTCGAGATTTATGATATCATGAAAAAGAAATGTATTAGAACTTTATCTGGCCATAGTGATAGGGTTTCTTGTCTCTCCTGGAATCACCATATTTTGAGTTCAGGTAGTAGAGATCGTAAAATATTTCATAGAGATGTGAGGTCACCAGATTCTTATTTCAGTCAAATTGAAACGCATACCCAAGAAGTGTGTGGTCTCAAGTGGAACGTTGACGATAATAAACTTGCTTCAGGAGGTAACGATAATATTGTATATGTATACGATGGTGTTAGTAATAAACCAACTTTAAGATTTTCTGAGCACACTGCTGCAGTAAAAGCAATGACATGGTCGCCTCATAAAAGAGGTATTCTGGCAACAGGTGGGGGTACTGCGGACAGAAGACTCAAGATTTGGAATGTAAATACTTCAACTAAACTTGATGATATCGATTCTGGCTCACAGATATGTAACATGATTTGGTCGAAGAATACTGATGAAATCGTAACATCTCATGGTTATTCTAGATATAATCTGACTCTTTGGAGTTATCCAACCTTAGAACCGGTTGCCATATTTAAAGGTCATAGCTTTAGAGTTTTACATCTAACGTTATCAGAGGATGGTACTACTGTAGTTTCAGGCGCTGGTGATGAAACTTTGAGGTATTGGGAATTGTTCAACAAGAAAAAAGAGAAATCTCAACCAGAGTCAATGCTTTTCGAGTCATTTTATAACATTAGATAAAAGGAGTTTTGTTTATAGAATATTATCAATTAAATAAATTGCCTAGGGGATAAGTTAATATACAAACTTATTCATATGTTTTTTCTGAGGTAATGTTTCTAGTTCTTTGCAAGTTCGTCCATCCAAGCCTGAAGTATATTTGTTATTTCAAAAGAGCCAACATTACTGCTAAAATCTTTAAAAGAGTCCATTGAGCTGTGGTTGTTACGAGTCTGTAGAAAATTTCCACAAGCTACAAAGATGTTGCACTTTCTTACTGACTTCACTTTTGAACTCGATTCACTCAGATATTTTTCATGCATTTTCCAAATTTCTTCTTTTATTGCTTTTATTAAAAGAAATTTGTATAGCTCATGATTATTCCAAAGTGAAACAAGCTCTATTTCCATCAAAGCAATAATATCTTCTATCAAAGCAAATTTGAATATGACGGGATCTGTTTCAAGAACCACTTTCAAATCTTGATCCATAATATCTTTGACAATTTTAGGAAATACTGGCAGGTCATATTTTTTGTCTGGTTTTTGACAAATATCTTTCAAAACCACGTAAAGATATTGCATTATAGTTGAACCTCTCGTATACCATAAATATTTTTTTGTGCCTTTTTGAATTAACCTTTTCATTGTGTGCAATAATAATAATATAGATACAGATACAATTTCCTCATTAAATATATTTTCTGATTTTAAAATCAGATTTAAATTCAATTTTTTATTTCTGTCTTTTAATGGTTCAATTATCTCATCGGTTTGAGTTTGCAATGTGTAGATGGATATGTAGCGCAAATGTAGTCTGTACAAAAATATAAACAATGTGCTAGTGAAATATTCTGGATGATTTGGAAATTTAGATCTTATTTTTAGGTTTAAAAAATTGATTTCATTGTACAAACAATCAATACTTTTCTTGACATGAAATAAATCTTTTTTGAAAAATGTTTCTGAGGTACTTAGCTTCATTAAATCCTTGAAAACTCGATTAATAATTAAACGCCCATAAGTAAATTCTAATGGGAAACTAGATTTGATGACATTCAAATCATCCAAAGTCAAAGGTGCATAATCCAGCAATTCTGAGGGGGAGGCAAAAGGTAAACCAAATGCAACAGAAGAAGACCCTTCGATATATAACAGGAAATTCCATAAAATTTTTATTGAATTGTTTTGATAATCCATTTCCCTTGCTATTTTATTTATCCCATTCTGTTGGGCCAATCTGAGCAACATAGTAGAATATGCAGCAACATCAACCATATTTGGATCCAACACAAAATTTACCAAAGTGCTAGCTTGAATACTTTCTATAGAGGAGTTGAATGGAAATTTTGTCAAATCCAAAAGAGATTTATGAGCAGCAAAATAATTATTACAGGTAGTTGTTGTTTTAGAAGAATCACTGCAAGATTCAGCAAAAGATTCAGCAAATAAGATTGAAAATGTTAGCAACAAACTCGAAGAATCAACTTTTTCATTTCTATCACGATTTCTATATAGCGTTGCCACCATTTTAAAGATATATTCTTCTGATACTATTGGGATAATTGGATGCACTATATCAAAATAATTTTTCAATTTAATTTCAATATTTTTTATATTTTCTGGAAGCAAGTTAATAATATCATCGAATTTCAATTTTTGAACATCAAATCTATCAAAATTTACAATATCACTTCTATCAATGTTACCTCTATCAAAAAGTTTTTCAAAATATTCCATAGATAATAAATTATCATTGATTATGCTTGAAAAGAATGGATTATAATATTTTGGTCTGAAAATCAAATCTTTCTTGACTGAAACCTTAAGCTTTTTATCTTTGGGTTTCTCATCTATAGATTCATCCTCAAATCTCGTTGCACTCGCTAAACTGTTTTTATTGAAACCATATTCACATAATTTTGGTTGGTTCCTGGAATTACAGTTAGAACATGGGGATTTTCTATTACATCTGATTTTATGTGTATAGCAAAATTTGCATGATTTAATTACTCTTTTTCTTTGTATTCCTGTCTTAATCATAAACTATTGGTCTCTCCACCAACTTTAAAATATGAAGTTAATTATATTTCATACAGCTTAGAGTATCCAACATTCACAAGAAACGTTTTGAAGCACATTTATTCAGTAAATTATTGTTAATTCTTTTACAAATCTTTCCCTTTTCTTATATAGTGCTTAAAAATTTCAAAAACTAAACAGCGAAGCCAGTAATGGTATTACGAAGGTAATAAATTATAACATGTTTGATATAAATCGAATTTTCCTATTACGTATATGATTGTTTATATTAGTCAGTGCTATTTTTCATCTTAATACTAATAATAAGAATGAGATTAAATTTATGGAGTTGATAAGAGTAGATCCATCCAAAATACATCAAAATCTTTTGCAAATAGTTGCTACTTAGGTTCAATCTTTACAAAATGAGTGATTTGAATAAACAATTAATCTCAAAAGATAGTGCTGACAATGATAAACTACTTGAGATGTTTCTAGATAAAGATTTTGTACCTCAATCATATGTGGATATTCTCCTCTCTAGTACAAGTATAGATGATTTATCCAAGACTCAAGCCGCATCTTCTGCATTACTAGCAAGATTTGACTATTATACAAAAACTTTAACAAATGAGCTAAAATCATCAATTGAGGGTCTAGAAAAACTATCTGAAACTATGCCTATGACATGGTCATCTGGTATTTCACAGAATGAATCCACTAGCAATTTAGATTTATCTGCTACCCAAGGTGCCTCTAAATTAGAATATTATTTGGATACATTGGGAAGTGCAATTAGAGCTCTTGAAACTGACACTGAGAAAATTGATAGACAAATTAAGGAATTAGATAATAAATACGAGTCTAGTGATGAAGTTGTTGAAAAATTAAGTAAACTAGTAAGTGTAAGGAGCAGATTAAATGGTGTTATAAAGTGTTTTCAAGAACTAAACACTATCTTTGACATTTCAGTAGTTTCTTCGAATAAAGGTACTGCCGATTCTTTGAACAAGCAAGTTTCTTTATCTGATTTTAAACTATCTTTACATACATTAGAGGAAACAATTGAAGAATCTTTGACGCAGTCCACTCAAAATGAAAAACATAATCAAAGAAATACAGAACTACTAAGAAAAATTGATCATTTTATAGAATTAAAACCTGTATTCAAAGGCATAGATAAATTTTATCAAGCATATACTGATTTTGTCAATAGTATTTCGAAAAAAATGGAAATTTACGTAAGTACCAAAGACATTGAGGATGGTTTTTGATAACAAGCATATAAGTAGTGTAAACATATAAATATACATATACAAGTACGTATCTTGATAACGAAAAGAGAAACAAAATAAAGATACAAATAAATAATTTTATTTTCTTGGATTGCTATATAATTAAGAAAAAAACGTAATATAAAGGTCTCATGTGTGTATGCAGTTACAGATTTTACTATGAACATAAGGTTATGTAACTGAATTTTTCACACTAAAAGGGTTCGAAATGATCGTTAATATTATATGTAAATTTGAATGATGCGATAATCATAATACGATTGAAATCAACTCTATGTCGAGTTGCTAAATTAATTGCCATTAAATGATTCAGTATCTTGATTTCCAAGCAAATTTTCTTCATCTTCATTGACGTTTTCATCATCTTGGAAAAATTGTAAAAATTCAAGACCTAGGAAATACTTAACATTGTTAACCAATCCTTCAGGGAACAGAGCCATGAAAACCTCATCTGGACATAATCTCACCAATACCCCCATAGGCAAAGATAGAGATCCGCATGCCAATGCGGTAATCCACATTTCTTTTGTTTGAGCTTCAATTGAAAAAGCTACACCTCCAAATAGCATTATTATAATTTGTAACGCACCAATTAAAAATAAAATTGCAATAAAGTAGTAATTTCTGAATAAATCTTGAAAAAAATTTAAATTAATCATAGTGCATCTCCCTTTCCAAGTTTTAATTCCATCAGCTTCATCTAATTTTCTGGAGGCAATCAATGTAAAAAATTGTAACCACACAAAAGTGTTGAAAGTTAATGCATCTAATCTTTGTTGTTCCTTTCCAGAAATTCGATCTTGTCCATTGTAAAATAAAGCTTTACCATGAAAATGAAGTATAAATGTAATTGTTAATTGTAAAATTGATTGAACTATTATCATTTTCCAAGATGATACTGAAATTAATGGTGCGTCACGACCTAACGGTTTCTTATTCATGATATTCGCATCTGGTTTATCAGTTGCCAATGCCAAAGCTGCTAAGGTATCCATAATCAAGTTAACCCATAATAGTTGAACAGCAGTTAATACTGATGATTCATCTTCTGATACAACTGCTGACACAAAAGTTAAAATGACTGCAGTGACATTTACAGTTAATTGAAATTGAATAAACTTTTTTATTGATATCGCAACACATCTACCCCACTTGATAGCACTAACTATTGATGAAAAATCATCGGTAGTCAAGATGATATCTGAAGCTTCTCGAGCTACTTCCGTTCCTGAAATCCCCATGGAAAAACCTACGTCAGCCAATTTCAAGGCAGGGGCATCATTTGTACCATCACCAGTAACTGCTACAACTTCGCCCATAGATTTTAGTGTGCCAACTAATATTCTTTTATCGTCTGGCGAGCATCTTGCCATAACTCTTAATTTGGGTAAAACTTTTATACGCTCTTCATTTGACAGTTTTCTAAATCTCGAACCTTCCATAGAAGAATTTGGATCGTTTAGATCATTTTGATTTAAAATATTAGAATTTCTTGCAATCGCTTTTGCTGTTATCAAGTTATCACCTGTTACCATTCTAACGACAATACCAGACTTTTGACATTGTAAAACAGATTTGTCAACACCTTTGCGAAGAGGATCTTTTATACCAAATATCCCATCGAGAGAAAGTCCACTCTCTAGATTTTCTAATCTACTATCAATCAATTTCTTAAATAACAACTCTGGACTTGCCTCAGTTGCTTCTGGAGAATGCAATCTATCGACCAAATCCTTTGGTGGCCAGTTTTTAATATCATTAAAATCAACATGAGCCAAAGAAATTGCACGTAACGCATCATTGGCAAAATCCTTAACTTTATTTGATATTATTTTCGAATTTTTATCGTCAATTTTTATTGTTGAACCATCTGCCAAAACTTCGTTTGTACAACCTTTTAGCACAATTTCTGCTGCACCTTTTATATAAAATCTATAAATGTCTTCATTTCCCTCGTCACTTGTCATTTTAACTACTAAACCTGACCACTTTCTCGAGCTTTCAAATGGGATTATTTGAACAACATTTTTAATATTTTTGAATTTTGAAGAAGGATCATTACGTAATGACTGTAATGTACCTAAATCATCTAAGTTCATGAATTTTTTTGCAAATGTCAAAAGGGCAGTTTCAGTCTTTGATCCATTAAACATTTCTCTAGTGTTAATATTGTTGTTGATATTTTCAACAATTGCTTCGTCAGAATTTCGATTGTTACCATGTAATGGATTTTCATTTGAGTTAGGATCCTTATAATTTTTATTTTCAAAAGATGTTGAGTTCAATGTGATGTTCACCAACAAATCTCTTGATAAAACGTTTGGTACATTTTTCATATCATCTTTCATTTCGCCTCCAATGAAAGCATCAGTAACAGTCATCATATTTTCAGTCAACGTTCCTGTTTTATCTGAACAAATAGTTGTTGCAGAGCCCATCGTTTCACAAGATTTCAAGACTCTAACCAAATTTCCTTCTTGTGTCATTCTAATTGTTGCAAACGCCAAAGCTAAGGTAACAGCAAGTGGCAAACCTTCAGGTACAGCCACTACAATAATTGTGATGGCAGTAATGAAAATATTCAAAAATTTATTTCCTTTTTCTGTTGGCGGCAGGTCATGGAATGAACCATTTTTTGAGAGTACCGCAAACAAAAACTTCACAAATAAAACTAAGAATAATAGCATTGCCACAATACAACCATAAACGGAAATACGATCTGTCAGTCTACTCAAACGTTCTTCCAATGGAGTCGTTTGTTCGGATTCTTCATCGTCATAATCGCTCTCATCAATGTTATTATCGACATTGACATTGTTCGACCTTGAAGTCAATGAAACCATAGTTTTACCATAAGTACAATTGATACCTACGGCAGTCACAATCGCTTTACCTAAACCTGCTATTATTTTTGATCCGGAAATTAAAATTGGATCTGGGAAATGTTTATCATCCAAAACGTCTTTAGTTTTCGATTTATTTTTGTTGTCCCTTGTGTTGGTTTTATCAAAAAAATAAGTCAAAGACTGTTTCAAAGGTAATTTTTTTATGGTATCACTTTCTCCAGTAAGAGAACTTTCATCAACATCACATTCACCTTTTATTAACATACAATCAGCAGGTAAAACATCACCTGTTGCTAGTTCGATTATATCACCCACGACCAAATCATGATTCGGCAACAAAGTGACTTGACCATTATCCCTAATGACTTTAATTTTTTTCCCATTTTCCTTTTTCTCATTCAGTTTCATAAACTGTAGTTCCTTCTGATAATCGTTGACTGCAGAGACCATCACCACGACAACAACGGCGACCATAATCGCAACACCTTCAATCCAATCGACTTTTGGAATTTTGTTACCTTCTGGATCATATTGATCTGGTTGAAAAAAAATCTGATAAAGCCCCAAAAGAAACGAAACAATAGCAGCACAACTCAACAAAATCATTGTTTTATCATTAAAAGACTGAAAAATCAAATTCATGAAAGTTTTTGGCACATGTTTCGGTAACGAATTCTTCCCAAACTCTTTTATCCTGCCATCAACCGTGTTAGATTGAATACCGTTGACATTATCCGTACGTAATAAATCAAAAATCCTGGAATAGCCCTCCAGAGACTGAATATCAAACACCTGCACTAACGATTTGACTGACTTAGGACTGTAAAATGAAGAGTATCTGTCACCATGTTCAGCTTGCTGAACATGGTGACCGGATTGAGTGGTGGGACTCATAGTAAAACGTATATAGTCTGTTTACAATTTGGTGCACACCAATACCACTATATATTAGTATCAATACACTCAAACTTACAATATATATATATATATATACAATTGTGTATCTTTATATCAACGTAGCAATGCAACACTAACACACACACATACACACACACACACACATATATATATATAAACGTTGATGTAAATGGAAAAGAGATAACAATTACCTTTAATTGAAAAGAAATCAGGAACTTAAATAAAACTGAAAAAAACTCATTCAGAGAGACATGAAAAATTATCGAAGTTCCTTATCAGTGCAATCGCACTCACGAATCGGTGATAGTAACTGCATTACAAATTCCCTCTGATTGTTCGTCCAGACGTTGGGAAGTTGCAATTGTGGACCTGTGGACTTGTGGACCTGTGGAATTGTGGAATTGTGGACTTGTCGAGCTTCTCCTTTTCATAGCCCAGCTTTGATCACAAGTTACAAATTGACGCGGTGGGAAACCTCAATTCGAAGCATCGAAAAGTCAGCGAGGCTTTGTTCATTCGAATGGGACGTCTGAGCGTTAGCATGGTGGGTGTGTGCACAGGAATCAGACAAACGACTGGGTCGGAATGGGTCGGAATGGGACAGAATGGTCATGGCTTTGGCCTGTTAGTAATTATCCGATTTTTCAAGACATGTTGGATGTCGCAGCCATGATGGTTCGATGGCTGACACCATCGACACCTTGCATGTGTGTATGCCTGTTACTGCAACAGTGAGGGTGGGTAGGTGGAAATGAGGGCTTAGTCGCGAGGTCACGTGGCATATTGTTGTATGTGAGGAAACACCGAGTGCGGCAGCGATGAGCATATGCAACTGTACATGCAACTGTACATGCAACTGTATATGCAACTGTATATACAGTTGCATATATATACATGTATGGATTGTGCTGATGCAGATGACTAGTTTTATGGTTGATAGATGTTGGCTGAGATCTGGTTTTCAATGTTTTCGCACTGCTGTCTGTGTTTATGTGCTTTCGCTCGATGCCAAAGATGATCTCGTTGCATGTTGCCAAATACAGGCATGGCTATAGTGTTCCCATGGTGTTTAGTGTCAACGATGTCGTTAGATTGAGAGAACTTCACAGTGTTTACGGGATTCTATCCGGTACGTTGCCAATTAACACCCAGCAGAACAATTTCTTGTATCTGCCTTTGAAGTTGTCGCTGGATGAAGCTTTCTATTTGATTGTTGAAAAATTTGCCGAGTTGGTGGTGGTTGATTCGACATCTTTACATGCAGATTTGATAGAGAAGAACACCAACCATTCGGTGTCTATTGCAGATAATTTTGTTTCAATACCCGATCAGATCAAAAACTTCGATTCACATGCTTTGAGTTCCAATGATACTAAGCTTTGGTTGTCACATGCTAGTTCGCAAGTGAAATCGAGTTATCCACTCTATAAAACTTTGAAAGAGAAATTCGATATTTCCGTTTTACCAGGGGCTAGATTCGGTTGCAAATACGTTGGATATCCAGGCGATCCCTTGAGGTACCATTCTCAATATTTGATCACCGAACCTACTGCATACTGCGACGAACCCATGGATCTTTTGAATATAGTCAATTTGACAAGATTAGGTACAATTGTGAAAAAATCAGTCATAGTATCTGCAATACCCAAGGATCAAAGAACCTGTGAGTCGACTGACGAAACACCAAAATGCATTGATGACAATTTACAAGATGACCTCAAGATATTCACCATCGAATGGTGTGGTTTTGGTTGAGCTCGATCACAACACCCAATGAAACTGACACAAGGCTACACCTTCATCAGTGCTTGTTATATAACTTGACCTTCCACAATTGATACTCATCCATCGCTACACACATATATATATCTATCTACATACACATATTTACATATGCCTCGTTGCATTTGAGGCCATGGAGTGCTGTTAGACTCAACTTTCATTACCCGAACCGGAGCTTCTGCATAACTAATAAAATTTTTTATTTTTGTTCAAATTTGATGATTTATATAATAATCACAATGCCAAAAATATTCATCTAATAACATATATCTTATGATCGAATTGAATACTTATGAAATAATACTTTATATTTTTGAGCTTGGAAACTAGCAACTCGTCAAATATACCATCAGTGCTATATAAAAATCCATTTGTATACTAAATTTTTCCAAGAGTAGTTAGATGAATTAAAAGAAACAAACTGAATTGGAAGCAGCATTTTAAATTTTTTTTTTCATTATATCAATAACTGTACATTAGATTTATTTTACCCATTTATTTTTTTTTTATTTCAAAGTTAACCATAACTATTGTATACTAATCCAAAAATTAATTGTACCATAACATTACCGAACATTGTATATTAATTTATTTTAACGTGCATTATTTTTTTTTCCCCCATTGAAATTTTTTCTAAATAATTTAAAGAACAGCAAACGATTCACATTTTAAAAAGGTACCAAATGTCCTTAGAAACTGTTGAAAAACCCTCCATCTTACCTCCTGTAGATCCAGAACTAATTAACTCAGCATTAAATGAGTTACAATTAGATGATGTCGATGGCGAATTAACATCTAACAAAAATGTAATCAATAACAAGAGCAACAAGATTGAAAAAATTGAAATTAAAGAAGAGATCACCTCCACTACCTCCAGTAACAAGGAAAATAGCAACATTAAAAACAAATACAGAAATAAGTTCAAATCAAAGAATTTCAAGGAAATTGATTACTCAATGAACTCTTTTATTCCTAATTCTGATTCAATTGATATGAACATTCCGGGAGGTTTTCAATTACAACCAGATACCGATATCAATGCAATCTTACAAAATAATAACATCAACAACTTTCCACCATTATTCGGCCCACATCAACATTCTCCAATGATGAATGTAAATGTTGGAATGAATATGAATATGAATGTTGGTATGAATATGAACATGAATTTTGTCCCTTATAACCAAATGGTTCCAATTGTTCCTCATAACATGCCACATCAATTGGATGGTCATGTAGCCTCTTTAGGAAATGATATCAACGCTTCCAATATTAGTGGTACAGAAAATGACATCAAAACTAAACTAAGTAACACAAAAAACAACAAAGGAAAGGGGAACAAATTGAATACTCAAATGTCAAACCTAGAAAAAAATGAAAAGAATATTGATAAAAATCAAGAACAAAATGAAACTTCTACTTCAGATGTCACTAACCAACCTTCAAATTTTTCAGCATCTGCTTATCCATACGGTGGCCCTTTAATGCAACATAATCCAATAGGTATGTCCCTAACGGGAAATAACTCAGGATCCAATATTTCACACCCTCCAACTTTTAACTCGTCTTTTCCAGGAGGTTATGGCTTCAATTCACCATTTCAATCTTTCTCACCTGTTCTTCATCATCCACATTCCCCAGTGCCTCCTAATTTAGCTGTAAACCCATCCATGTCCTTAAATTCTAATGCTGGTCAAAGAGATCGTTCACATGCTGATCCTAAAGATGATATGCTCAGTGACTCTAATATTGAAAATGATTCGACTGCAAACCAAACTAACTTACCAAATTCATCCCATCTTTCCCAGTTCCATAATGGTACCCCTCCTCCATGGATATACGGCGCTCACCCATTTGGGCCAATGGTCCCACACCCTCATTCATTACCTCCACACCCACACATGTTAAATGGTCACAACAGTGGTAGTTACAATAATCATGACAATGATTACATGAAAGACGAGGGTAAATCTAATTATCCTAGACATAGAAATGGTAACCATATGAAAAATCAATACGGTGGTTATTCGCAGCGTAAATATGATGAATCATTAATATACAATGATGCTACCCTAGACCAGTTTATAGGCTCAATCTATTCATTATGCAAGGACCAACATGGATGTAGATTTTTGCAGAAACAACTAGATGTAATTGGTGAGCAAGCCTCAAATACTATATTTGAAGAAATTAGAGATCACTGTGTCGAGTTAATGACAGATTCCTTTGGTAACTATTTAATTCAAAAATTATTGGAAAAAATCAAGTTAGAACAACGCCTTGTTATTATAAACATTTCAGCTCCGTACTTTGTCGATATTGCTTTGAATCCTCATGGTACAAGAGCTTTGCAAAAATTTGTTGAATGCATTGAAACTGATGAGGAAGCTCAAATAATTGTTGATTCGTTAAAACCATCTGTTGTGGAATTAAGCAAAGATTTGAATGGTAATCATGTAATTCAAAAAGTTTTGCAGCAATTTAAACCTGAGTTCATGGAATTTATTTTTGAAGCAACTTGCAAGAATTGCATAGAAATTGCCACGCACAGACATGGTTGTTGTGTCTTACAGCGTTGTTTAGACAGTGGTACAACTGAACAATGCAATGCTTTGTGTGAGCAATTATTAATTAACATCGATCATTTGTCGTTTGATCCATTTGGAAATTATGTAATTCAGTATGTTATCACAAAGGAATCCGAATTAGGGGTCTTTAAATTTTCTTATAAATTTGTCGAGATTTTGAAACAAAAAATCAAAGATTTGTCTTTACATAAGTTTGGATCTAATGTTGTTGAAAAATTACTACGTACTCCAGTTTTGTCGGACACAATGATTTTGGAATTGCTAAAGAAAGGTGCAAAAAACGAAATTGAAATTTTGCTAAATGATAGTTATGGTAACTACGTTTTACAAACTGCGCTAGATGTAACTCATGAAAAAAATGAATCATTGTATAAAAAACTTTACGATATAGTGACGCCTTTATTAGTCGGTCCTATTAGAAATACTCCCCATGGCAGAAGAATAATGAATAAATTAAACTTAGAATGATTTGAAAAAAACAACATGAACTATGATTATACTGAATTGTTATTTTTAAGAAGATATATCTGAATTATATAGAGTTAAATTAAAATTGATTCGAAAAAAGATTATGTAATATATAGAATTTATAGTAGATAGAACATTGTTTAAGCCATTTTTAACAATAGTCTTACATCAATAAACAGCATTTTCAGAGCAGATAAACTAAACTGGGTATAGATCTTTCCAAAACGTATTAAATAAATCGTTTAAGTCACCATCATTGATAAACTCGTCGAGGGTACCGATGTTATAACCGTTAGACATAAAATCATCCTTTGCGGTTGATACATCATTTCCGAAAGTACTATTAGGACCAAAAGATGACAACGATGTGTAACTACTGCCGACCTCAACTGGAGAAAGAATGCTTGCTTGTTCTCTAAATGGATCATTTGAATTGAGTAAAGTTTTAATTGTTCCACCTGGTGCAGCTATTTCATACTCATTTTCATTATTCAATGTTTTCCCATTCGAATTTAATTCTTGTTGAACTTCGGTATTATTATCAAATGCTGAAAAATTGTAAAAGCTTCCAAAACCACTAAAAATGTTTATGTTATCCTGTGGCCTGGAGTTTAATATATCATTTATTATACAATCCAGCTTTTTCAGCTCTTTAGTATTTTTTATCTCGTCCTTCGCTACTGAATTGGACCTTTTTATTTTATGAACTTCGTCATCCGCTTTATAGTTCAATTGTTTTGAAATATTAACACCATTTCTATCATGTTTTGAAGACATACTCTCGTTTTTTTTGCTTTTCATGATATTCTTGTCTACTGCATGCTTCGTGCTCATAAATAGTTCTTTTACTTTCAAATGAAAACCAGATTCTCTAACCGGATTCATTATATCTTCATATACAATCGAATTGGGATCCATTACCGCAAACAAAGAAAATTGTAATTCCTTCCCACATTCTTTTAGGACTTGATCAATAAACTCTTTTTCGGATAACGAATTTATATCCATATATATCGTAATTATAATATTTGATAATATCGAAAGAAACGCCGTTTTTCTGTTGAAATCCTTAACTGGTTTTGTATCTTCTCCAGTCCGAGCTTTCATGGATTTAGCAAAAACCATAATGAAAATCGATCTAGAAATTAATTGAAGCATATCAATGACGGTCTTCAAATTTATGAAAGTCATAATTCTATTGGAGATCAAAACTAAAGATGTGATTAAGAAAAACTTGGAACAAGTTTTGCTTTTGAAAAACCTAGCGTCACCGAACATCAATGTATTCATTTTTGTCAAGGTAGTTACCATTAACTCAGAATATAAGTTCGATTGTTTTTCAAATAAGCGTTGTTTAGAATTTACAGTAAATCTAGCCATTAAACTTTTCGTTGCATTTACAATGTTGATATATCCAAAGTAATACCGAAATGCAAACTCTGACATTGATCTAAATTCCTTTACAGTCAATTTCTTGTTAGCCTCAGCTTCAGGCCCTTGTTCTAAAATATCAAACAAAACTTTTAATTGCTTACCAAGAACATCCAACCTTGTTATTGTATGTTTCAACTTATTGAAAATCTCTGCCATTAAATTGAGCTTCAAATAAGGTGGTATTGAATAATTTCTAATTGAGGTATATTTTTCACCATATAAAACTTTTGAGAAATAGTCCGACATTATAATTGCTAGTGACAATTCCCCATATTCCACATAATACTCAATATTATTGTTTTTGGATAGATAAAAAGAGTTTGAATCGTTTTCAATACTAGCCAAAAAGCTTTTGATATCTAGAATACCAATGTCAAGAAATGGCCTAGGTAATAAACAATTAACTTTTGAATCATCAATTGTGGAAATATTCCCATGCTCTAGAATAACTTTTTTTTCAATTAAATACAACCTCCACCATAAACTTCTACGTTTTTCTGACTCCTCCTTCGACATACCTGCGTAATATTCCCATCTTTGTAAACCCATTTTAGTTGCGTAACCAAATGCGACCTCAAGAACTTTTTCACAAGCATAGAATTCTTCTAAGTATAATTGTTTTTCTAAAACAGATATTAATGCTTCAAAATACTCCAATGATCTAACATCATCAAAATGATACAAGGTAGCATTGTAATAATAATAAGTTATGGCAGTAAGTATTTCCTCTTGTTTGCAAAAATTAGAATAAGTTTCTATCACAATGTCGGGAAAAAAATCATTAACGTTTTGAATTAGTTTATTGAAATCAATATCAGCACCCTTTAACGATTCTTTAATTAAGTCAGGACTTTTACAATGTGTTTTTCTAGATAAAAAGTCTTCAAAGCTCAATAAATGTATATCAAAAATTTTAGAAATCAAAGAAAACATATGGAATGGTTTATCAACGTTTTCTATTAAATGTTTTGTAGTAATACCATTGGTCATATTAGAAAGTAATGATTCTGGAAATTTTTTTATTAAGGATATTAATAAATTTCTGTTTGTGCTACTATGGTTATTGTTTAAAACACCAATTCCTTCATAAGCAAAATTTTGAGAAGAAGTTGAACTTGGAGAAAAATCTTTGTTATTTTCTTTTTGAAAGAATGTCTCAAGTGGGTCATTTATGGATATACAACTTTGAATAACATGCTCCATACAAATATCATAAAATCTTAAAAATAAATAGACAGTTTTTTTGAATTGTTTTTCATTGTGTTTATCTTTTCTATATTTATTTGATAACATTTTAAATTGGAAAAAGCACCCAATACCTCTAAATGAAAAAAACGCTAATGTTGAATATAAACCAAACACTTCATCAATAAATGGATACTTCTGATAAATCCCTCTATTTTTACCACTCAATAACTCAATATGTTCCTGGTTCAAGCGCTTTGTTTCTTCATCATTCATCTTAAACCTTTCTTGTAAAGTTGATTTGAAATTCAAAACCATAGGATCAATATCTGCATTATTTGACCTGTCACAATCATAAGAAGAAACTAATGCATTTAAATGTGCAGTGGAATAAAATTTGTTCTTAAGTAAAACAGTTTCCAGTGACTGATTTGAATTTGCTTGCAAAAGATTATTGAACTTTGCAATGTCAAGTTTGGGTACGTAAGTTTCAGTGAGTTTTTTCAACTCTGAATTTGCATTTGCAATGGTAGCTTCTAAATTTTTTTTTGTTTCTGGAGATGAAGCACTCTTTAATAAAGAATGCAATGTTTTCAATGTTAGTTGAAATTCGATAATTTTTTCTTGCACATCTTTATCATCATGAAAATAACCGTAATCTTCATCATTTAGTTCTATATCTTTCAGATTTTGAATGGGAACTGGGATTATGTTTTCAGGTATCTTGTCATTATCTTTGAGCAGGTCATCATTAACTGATGATTTATTTAAAAAGTCACTGTTTTCAAAGTTATGTTCATTTATTTCGGAATCAAGATTATCTGTTACATTTTGTTGGAGAAGTTTCTTGAGCTTGGTATTTTTCACTGTGCTCTTTTTTTTAATATTATTCGATACAATGTTATTGTCATTTAAGCTATAAATGCAGTCACACTCATAAGTTGTGCAATTTGAACAAGGGTTGGTCCCACTACATTTTATCTTCCTCTTTCGACAACTCTGACACGCCTTACTTACCTTATTTCGCTGTCTCTTTGTGGAGGTTAATCCACCCATCCTGAGTTCTGGCTCAGGAATTATATCATTCGTCTTTAACATGTTTGACAATTCTCAATATTTATCTTTTTTTTATTGTAATTGTATCGTTACCTAATTTGCGGTACTCATTTAGTTTGGTTATAATAATCTTTCAGTGTTCAAGTTAAACGACTTCTACTTTTATTTTTAGTCTATTAATTTTGATTCCATCAAATTTATATTCAGTTAAGCAGTTTTAGTAAGCTGACACTTTTTTTGTAATTTATTCTCATGGTAACAAAAAAGTGATTTTCAAAAACAATCACTATTATTAAAAATAAGAATTATGATTATTTTGAACAAGCAAACAAACGTTATTTTTTGCAAATAATTTCCTTTTTTAACCTCTGTGCATTACTTGATATTTGATGAATCATTTAAATCAATAACACCAACATTTGATACTTTCTCGAATGTCATTTTCAAAATTTTTTCTGAGTGAAAAAAAAGATCAAATTTCAAAAATGGAAGAACATTTGCCATCCGTGCATAACAATAAAAGATCCATACTTAAAAAATGCGACCAAACCTTTAGCAACTAGGTCAATGTTAAGGCTGAACATAAAAGATTGTCAAGTAGAATAGTCTGATATATTAATAAAGATCATTAGCTGAAACAATATCAGCATCTTTTTTCTTGAGAGTCTATTTTTCCAAAGAAACTAACATTTGCAGTATGATAACATAAAAATGTGCCTGTCTAAGTTGACTGAATATATACACAAAATAACCTTAACAACCTCTTTCACCAAACTGCATACTCAATTAAGATTGAAACATGTTCCTATATGTTCAATCTGGAAAGTGTTCTTTTGGAATACCAGATAAGTGATCACTTAAAAAGATTATTCGCTCTTATAATCTTGTTTTTCTTATTCCTTATATACAAATATTAGTGAGGTACAAAATTATTTCGGCGGCTAATTTATTTTTCCTATATAAACAGCAGTGGTTTGGATATAGAAGAACAGACCAAATCCAAATATATTGATTTTTATTTATTTGTTTATTCTGAATACTGAAAGGATCAATATTTTATTTTAGTATACATCACTTTTAGGATACCACAATAATTTGGAATTTTACATAAAAATATGAGTCAAAAACTAATAATAAACCATTCTCAAGTGTCTTGTACTGTGAAAATCGAAGAATGCACAAAATTAAACCAATAAGTTTCTAATAGAGGCAACCAATTCTGATAAAACTTGCATGGGTTTATTACATTAATTGGAGGAGAAATGAGGTTTATACTTGGAGTCATCATCGATTAAATTTCATCCATATTATCAGTACATGATTAAGACATTTCATTATGAAGTTTTAAGCATGCTAACGATTGCAAAATGTTCAATAATATTCTAAAGGCATGACAATGTTTGAGTCTATTTAACTTTAAAATAACAGATGTTGACAGTTGTAGAATTTATCATAAGATAGTATTGATATTCTTTATCATTGTATATCATTTGAATCTTTATGTCACTGCACACTCAGAATTAGCTTCACGGCGTATACTTGCCTCGCCAAAAATTGTTTGTTTCAATAAATGAAAAATAAAAAAAGAAAAAAACGAGAATTCAATCTAATATCTTTATTGAAAACATCATCGAAACAAAAGAAAGCGAGCATTTAGTTTCAGGAGATAGCAAATAAATCAGAATTGTAGTTATAGTTCAATCAGAAGCAAAACTTGATCACTAGTAGCGTTAAGAAATCGAAATTCTTTGAATTTAAAGTTGCAGTGAAAATACTATCGTTTCATATTATTATTACAGTCATCTAGAGAGTTAAAACACAGGGCAAACCATATTTTCGCTGAAACATTTAATGATATAGTAACAACTAATAATACTTTATCTCATGAATTCAGATGATGAGTCTCTTCAATTAGTTGTGCAGGACTCTGAACTTGATGATTTGGAAGAGAATTACCATATAATATACAATCCAGTTCCAACTTTTTCGTCATCTGAGAGTGATGAAGGTTTAGAAGATGATTCTGATAACAGTATAGGGTTTGACACTTTTTACTTGAATGATTCCATAGTCAATCCTCTTAATCAAGTTTTCCAAGATTCACAAGAATTTGTATCACAGGAGACAGATCATGAATCGAATGACCCACTAAAATTGGATTCCAACAAAAAGGAATCAATGAATGAGCGAAATACAATTACACTCGAAGAAAAATCTATAGTACCAGCTTTGAATAATTCTAAGAATAATAATGAAGTAATTGAAAAGAGTTATGATTTATATGGGAGAAGAAGGAACCTAAGGAAAAGAAAAGCAATTCAAAAAATGCCGTATAGTTTAGAACGTTTAAAACATCGTCAACTTTTAGAAGGTTATGATGTGACAAATTTTGAAGCTGTGTCAGAAAAAGTAAACTTACCTTTACACCCAATCGAACCATATTCACAGGAAATAGATATGGAAAATCCAAAATTTACGTACGACGCTAGCACTCAAGACGTAATTTATGATGGAATGAATAACCCTTATGATTTTAACTCTGATTCTGAACATAGTTCTGATTCTGATGAAAAGAGTGATTTGAAAGATTCAGCTTTAGAAAGTGAAAACATAAACAGTCCTCCTAATATACCCGAAAATGTAACATTTAATAACAAAGTTCAGCTTCAACAACATAATGATGATATTGATAAAAACACACCTGAAGTAGATGAAGACATAAATAACAAAAACTCAAAAAGTGCAGTCCAATATTCGAATATGGATCTAAAAATTTATGATGAAAAATCAGAAGATGAGATAGAAGAAGAAAATATTGTATTCAGAGGAAGAACCATAGATATGCGAAATGGATTTCGAGGAATACTGCCGAAAATTGCTTGGGATAAATCACTCAAAGAGAATACCAAGGGTAAGAGAAGGAAAACCCCAAAATTCAATAATACACAGAAAGGTGTTGCAAAGAAAAAAAAATCTAACGGTGGAAACATAAATGAAGAGATACTATTAAATGAGCTTATGTTGCCAGATGAAAAAGTCAGTTACAATAATGAAGATATCAGAAAAAATAACAGAAGTGTTCAGGTCGATAAAGAAACCACAGCAGATATTTTTGATTTAGAATTAGGGACTAATCGAGAAAACAAATATAGAGATGATTATTCATCTTATGATGGAAATTCTGATAGCGATCAACCAATTGTACTATACCAAAATGCTATAGATAAGGGCATTGAAAATCTAGCATTTGAATCTACGTCAGAAGGCGCACGTTACAGAATGTCTAATGAGGAGCTCTCAAGAATTGACCCAAAACAACAAAATATACTACACGATGTTTCTTTCGAATTTGCAAAGGAATCAGATAAAGGTGCCATAGATCTCATGTTAATCAAGGAAAGAAAAACACCTAATAAGAGGCATGGCATGGCTAAAGTTAAAAAAAATAACACAATTAGGAACCGGTTTTCAAATTTAAAGTCTACTAACAACTATAAACAAAGTAATAATGTTAAAATAAAATATTCAAGGTTAAATAAAAAAAGCTTGAAAAATCAGAGTTTGAGGCAATCACAACGTACTTTTAGAGAAAAAAATTATGATGGTAGTACAAAAGGTATTAGCGGCAGTGACTCTTTGAAATCAATTAATGAAACAGTTAACAAGTCTGAACAAAGGGAAAATGATTTCAGTACCAATAAAAATGTTAATGCACCAAAAACTAAGCAGAAATATTTTTCTATCAATACATTAAATAACGAACTGAACTTCAGGAAAGGTAATACATTTTCTACTACTGTGGAATCATTAAGTAATACGTATGCTTTAAAGAGGAACCATGCTGTGATGGCTGGATTTGATAATTTCACATCAACAAATTCCAATGTAAATGGAGATTCATCAATAGTTAATTTGAAAGTTTTTGATGCATTTTTTTCTAGAGAGGAAATAACATTGAACGATGTGGAGACTATAAAAATCTCCAAGAAAACATTTCTCCTATCCAAATTAGATTTATCTACACTTCCGTCTGTTTTTTCTAATATATTTGTCGAAATTATAGAGAAAGGTATAACCGATACTGAATTAGTCACAGTTTGTCATCAAATGACCGAATTTTTGTATTTTTTGAATCAACCGAAGCTATATTATATTATTGAAGATTTTCATAAAAAGTTCAGGGATAAAACAAACACCTTGGGTAATAAAATCAAACCGATTCACTTTTTTCAAATTATGATTTGCCAACTAATGTTTTATGAGATTTCAAAATATGCAGATGTCTCTTCTACTTTTAAAAATGTCATAGAAACAAAAATATTGGACCATATAGCATCTTTTTTTTCACTGTTATCAAAATGTTACAATGACAATTTTAGAAAATCTTCTGAATTTATGCTTACATCCTACAAAATCATAAAATCCATGGTACTGCAACTTAATAAAACTGACGAACTTTGGGAACGCTTAGGTCAGCGACATTTCAAACCCGAAGTTTGTCATTTGATTTTAAGTCTTTTTCCAAAAAGTGAAACTTCATGGTCAATATTATTTGTCGAAAACTCGTATGCTTCTATTACTGCTACTTTTACCTTTGTGAAATTTTGCTTAGACAAGCTCAACTGGGAACTTTCTACCAAATTGATTCTTTTCTTTAATGGCATATACAAAAAAAGAAGATTCAAGGATTTTGATGAAGAAACTACTTTGTCATATAGAAGTCAAATTATATCTGATTTTGAGATTCTTGACCAAAATTTATCTCTCTTCAATAAGTACTTGAATTTTCTATATCATACAAAAATGTCTGATTCGACAATTGAAACAATCATTCCTCTTGGGGAAGTATCCTGTACTGATCCATATTCTATCTTGATAAATAGGATAAACTTATTGCTGGTTTTATCCAAAAAATCACATTGGAATTTAGAGAAAAGGTTAGATTTATTTTTGAAGTCCATTATAACAGATAATAAAATTTTTGAATTAGAAACGAGAAATCTTCAAAGAATTGTGACATTGATTTTAAATGCACAAATTAATATGTTTGAAAATAACAGAGAAAAAAACATCTCGTATAAATCAAAAATTATTGTTGAAGTGTACGAAAGCATAATCCATGATAACACAAATTTGTGGAGTATTTGGTTTCATTACCTCAAAGAACTCAATGAAATCATCGAATACAAGTCAAAAACAGATTTGAGTTTATTGAAAAATTTATATCACTGCTTAGTGAAGTCAGTTACTGTCCCATCTTTATTTTCTCAATCAGCTTTGATGGCTGATCTATTAACAAGTAATTTAGACATCTTAGGTAAAAAGTGGACAAAAAACTACTTATTTCAAACAATCAAAGATGTCATAAAAGAAAAAAGATATTGGATTGATGTCTACTGTAAAATTGGCAATTATTTAATACAAACAGGAGATATGTCATGGTGGTCATTTCTAATATATAACAATATGGAGCATTCTATAGAGGACAAGATATATTTCTTCAATGAAATCTTAAAGAGATGTGATGATGAATCCTATTCAATGGTGAAACAGTACATGTACAATATAACGGTGGAACTATTGTTTACTAGCAATGATCAACTGTTTGATGATTTTGTTAATAACCTATTGAAACGTGAACCATTTGTTGAATACGTATATATTGACAGTAATTATAAGAGCAGAAAATTACAAACAGTGAAAAGACTTTTTGGGGCGCTTGTTAAACTTCAAGATCATTCACTACTCAATACACTGATTAGATCTGTACAAGAAAGATATATCGATAAAACAATCTCCTCAGATTTTGTTTTTTCGCTGATAAACTTTTTAAATACAAAATATATCGACTTCATCAAAAATAATAGCATTTTTACGATTTTGAAGAGGGAATTAGGCATATCAGATGCAGAATCTGAAAAGAGTACTTTCAGGGAGATAGTGAGTAAACTTGATGACCCTAACGAACGTGCCATTTTTTTGGAAAATTCTTTGATCCAATCACTTTCTGTTACAGGTGAAGTAAGAATATTCTCCGAAAAATTATTATCATTGTTTTCAGGAAACCCTCATACAGAAACTACACAACTTCTTTTGAATATAGTTAGATGTCATATAGTAACTAACATTATCACTGAAGATACATTGACATTAACTATTGTTGGATACCTTTTAGAAATAATCAATTTGCATATTGAACAAATATTTGGTCAATTGACCAGTGAAGAATTTTTTAGCATAGTGAGTACACTTTACACAATATGTAAAGCTATATCATTTTCAAAATTGGAATCAAACGAGTATCTGAAGTATGTTATTGAGGAAACTTCAAGACTTCTTTTGAATTCTCTCCATATTTCAGAAGGTTTTAAAGAATTCCAATTTCTTTACCACCTAGGAACACGATTCTTATCGAATGAGCAAATTTCAGATCAGATTCGTGTTGACCAAACTCCAGAAGGAATGCAAAGAAGTATCCAACAAATACTACAAAAACAAAAATCGTCTTATAAGAAAGAATTATATTATAAACCAGAGCCCGATGTTAGTCATTCAGCTCATTTGAAATCTTTTTTACAAGAACAATAAAAGAGACTAGAAACTAAAATTTTTTATCATCTTTTCTCTTTGCTGTAACATTAGTCAAATTTATGTAAACACATCCATACATATTAAAACTAGCATACTTAATTTATTATAATTATTATCAATTTCCAAACAAAGAGATCTTATGTCTTAACGGATCAACTGGCATTGTTGTGACTCGATATTAACAATTCAAAAACTCTTATAACCAAATTCGTCATTAAAATATATAAATTATGCAAGTCATTATATAAAGAGGTCTTACCCTCGTAGTAGGTTGATCAATTCTCATGTTTCGATAAAAGTTTTCTTATATGTGTTGCCATTTTAACAGCACCGTTTGTTTCCTTCCCACATATGAAACAGGCCGTGGTGGTCTTACATCTATTAGTAAAACATGAACTGCAGAAATAATGCCCACATAATGTTTCTATAGGAACTTTATAGTCTTTTTTACATATGACACATTTGAAAGGAACACCTTTGAGGTTATCTTCCAAATTTTGAACATTCCCTTCAGAATTATTGTCTTTTTCAATTTTCCAATCTTGATCTAGTTTCCAACCTGCTTTAAAATCATCTCTTGAATGTAAAAACTTACAACTATCCCCATAGCCGCAATACCCAGTTTGCTTGAAATCTTTGCAAACATCAGGTTGGTAATCAAACAATAATGTTGTCCTAATATTCACAGGTTGTTGAATTTTTTTGGAAAGCCCTTTCAAAGGCTTAGAACTAATGATTGATGTACTTTTTGTTTCGTTACTGTTTTCATTCTTAGCCTCTAAGGTCGCTTCTAGGTTCAATGAATCTTCTTTTACAGCATCTTCGTTTACCGTCAGTGTATATTTGGCTCTATCGGAATCTATCAGACCATTTTCTTTCGTTTTAGTCCCCACTAGTTTCGAACCAACTGAAGCTGCCTCATCTCTATTTATTTCAGTGCTTCCCAAGTCATCAAGATTCTCACCACTGATCTTGTTATCATAGTTTTCTGGCAATGAGTCTTCTAGTCGTACCCTCAAGCGTTTAACAGATTCCTGATCTTTAGGGGTCCCTTTAACTCTTCTTTTTTTGAACATATTGCCTTTAAAATCATCAATACTGTAAAATTATATATGCTCTATCCTGCTGAAGAATCGAACTCCTTATTAGTCAAGATTATAAGTCTAGGGTCTTTTTATATTTTGAATTAAAACTTCAAAATTGAACATTTTTCAGTGTCTATAAAATTTGATATGTTGGTTGTATCGGGAAATATGAATTGCAAAAAAAAGAAAACGGTGATAATTAAAGACCAAAAACAATAATTAAGTCGCTAGATAATATTGCCAATCAATTTTAATACCCAGTTTCAGTAAATTTGATTGGAACTATATTAAGAGACAGTTCTTTCTGAATAACTAACCTTTCAGTGTTACTAAGGTATTCATATCCAAATTACAAATACAAAAACTTATAAAACCAAGTTTTGAGACAAACAAAAACAACACATCAAAACAAAACACTGGGAGTTAGTGCAAACTTTTGAGAATATTTTAAAGATAGTCATCGACAGAAAGCTATCGACAGAAAGCTATCGACAGAAAGTAAATTCTACATCGGCATACACACCCAAAGGTTAATCTACACTTTTGCATACAGTGATTGAAAATACAGACACACACGTAGCTAAAAACATACACACATACACCATCAGACGCATAGATACAACTCAAAAACATAGTTGCAGATCAATGAGTGATTCAGATTTGAAAAATAATAAAGATGAGGTGAGAGCTCAATTTGTTGCCACTGCTGTCCCAAGAATCGGTGGTGATACAACAAAAGTAATAAAAAGTGCTTTAAAAAAACAGTCCAGCTCATCTTCAACCGGTGATAAACTAAAAACTGAGAACTTTAATAATGAAACAACCATTGTTTCTTCTCCTTTGTTATCTTCCACTCCTTCAACTATATCGAAATCGTTGTTGAAAATTTATCCTTATTTTATACTGGCAGATTTTTTCCTGAGCATTATGACTTGGACTAACGAAAACATATGGTCAAGTGTTTTAGCGGTCCTGTTATATATAGTTGCAGTCCTATACTTTCAAACTATCACGAGGTACTTTGGACACATTGTAATAGTTGGGCTATTATGGAGTTACTCATTAATGGACGACTTTATCAAAGACAGAATGGTGAACAAACCAACTTTGGATGACATTGTACATGTGATGGATAAAGTAACGAAAAAATTTGATTTATTGCTTTCACCCGTTACAATTTTAAGTTCACAAGATATCAAAAGATTATTACTGACCACAATATTTTTATCACCACTTTACGTTTGTATCACTGTGTTCATCTTTTCTACCAAAAATACATTTTTGTTTCTCGGTGTATATATCATTACATATCAATCCCCCTGGGCTAAAATTGCTAGAAGAATATTATGGAGATTTAAAGCTGTTAGACTAATGGTTTTTTATGCAACAGGGTTAGATTTAGGTGGAATCAACAAACATCAAGGCATATTAGATGCTGTACAGAATCAAGTCCGGAAATTGTCAAATTCAAAATATAATTCTGGGATGATAAATAACATGGGCTACGATATTATCGGGAATAATTCTTTTGCTCAAGGTGGGCTTTCGCAAAGAAGCAGCAGAGTATTAGACCATTCTTTGGACTCAGAAAAACCGATCAGATTTACTTACGTGCTTTATGAAAATCAAAGAAGATGGATCGGGATTGGTTGGACTTCTAGTATGTTAAGTTATGAAAGAACTCCTTGGACTGACGAATTTTTGAATTCTGCGCCATCACCAGAAGAATTCACTTTACCAGAAGAGGACTCGAATTTAAAATGGAAGTGGATTGATAAATCCTGGAGACTAGATATGACAAACGATGGAGCAATTCAACTTTCTAGTTCAAAAGCTAGAACATCGGCATCTCCAAATGCTGATGCTGGCTTCATTTATTACGATAATACTTGGAAAAAACCTTCTACTCAGGATTCTTTTTCTAAGTATACTAGAAGAAGAAGATGGGTTAGAACAGCTGAACTGATTAAAGTGCACACCGATGAAATTTCACAACATGTTGAATTGATACCCGATAGTATTTCAGTTGAGACAGATGCAGAATTAGAACAAGAACCACGAACCAAAGATGATGGAAAGAAAAAAGTAAGAAATGTCAAAATCAATGAAGAGCCAATAATTCTTGGCGAAAAATCCACTCACCAATTGTAAAGTTTTCTGATGCACGTTATGAAAAAAAAGCAACAACTGCTAACAATAAATTAGAGTTTTAGTATGCATATCTAGTTGGCAAAGTGACCACTAAAGAAAAAGTGTCGTACTACTGATGGTAGAAATAACAAGAGAAAAATAATGACTCAAAAGTCGAGTCGGTGTTTTCTGAGCTTAAAGCATGAACGGTAAATGACAAGTTGCCATACAACAGTCAATGAAAATTGTTGTACAAACGAGATAAAATCCGATGATTTTCGAAGAGATCTAGCATGCTAACCATTTTTGATTCTAATATACATAAAAATATATATACTTATATCCAATTTTATGAACCTCGCATTAAACCCATAAAATTCATATAAATAGGAAATTAACATTTCACAAACAACCAATCTATACATCAATATTTATATTCATTCTACATTAAGCCTGATCACATACACGGCATTCAAAGATTGCTCACCAGATAGGAGCATATCGAAATCTTAGTGGTTCATTCACCAACGAGACTCTCCTATTAACTCCATTTGGAAACCTAATCTAACTTGTAAAGTCAATTCTACAATACTCTTTAAAGGTTCACTTTGACATAAGCATTTCTATTCTTGACCACTATTACAACCAAAACAACTCTTACTTATGCGTATGCTTGTTAAAAACATGAATAAATAATAACGCAAATATTCTAATTTTGGAATTTTCCAGGATTCTGTCAAAACAGATTGTGATGAGATGCTGGTGCCTTTGAACAAACAAGATAAATATTTACCTTTATGTTTGAGAATAAACAGTTTTTCGGTTGGATTACAAGTTAAGGAACTATTTCTGAGTGTCAAAGTTGTTGTAATCAGTTGGAAAACAAGGGCATTTTGGTTAGTTTAGGCTATAGTTGTCGATATTAGTAGGCAATAATTAACAACCTATAACATATTGGGATACAACGTTATGAAATATTCTTGCTAAAAAAATGTCAGGTTTTATTACAAGCACAATCGAAGGTTTTATTCAAGACGCAGTTGTAGACTATGGGGAAGAGTATGCTGGTGAGCATTTTCAACCAACAAAAGATCCATTTTATGAAGAAAAGAAAAATCAAAAAGGTGAAGTCCAAACTGTAAGAAGAAGGCTTCCAGATAATGTTGGTTTCAGTAAAGCTGATTCAAAACATTGGAAAGCAGTTCAAAACAAAGCCTGGGTTCATGATAGAAGTATATGTGGGTGTTGCTGTTGGACTGATTTCATTGGTTGGGCACCAATCGTCACAATCCTTCCACTTATTGGTCCACTCTGCATGTATAGTCTCAACAAAAAATTGATTGCTTTGGCAGACAAACATTTCAATTTGCCTGCCGATCTGAAGACCAAAATGTATGGAAATGTTGGTGTAGATTTAGCTATTTCTTTAGTTCCAATATTAGGATGTGTTTTTACATGGTTACATGCTAGCTCGACTAGAAATGCTGCAATGGTATACAACTACGTTGTGAAGAGGCAAATGGAGCAACGCAAGCAAACAAGAATATCACCACAGACAAATAATTTAAATACATCAACTCAAAACAAACCACCACCAACAACCACTAATATAAAGACCCAAAATAATTTTAAAACGCAAGCGAAGAGGCAACCACCAACGCAACCACCAACGCAACCTCCACGTCAGCAGTCTACTCAAAAGTGGGTAGAGCACCAACAGCAGACCAGAACAGCCCGTCAGGCTAATAATGGACAGAGTTATGAAATGCAATCTCCGCCAATACCACCAAGAACTCAAATACCAATGTACCCACAGAATGCGTACCATCAAGACTACGAGAAGAGAACGCAACCATACCCTCCACAAGAATCTGATTCTAGAAACCACCATTAAGCTCAATCACCTAAGATATTCCAACATAGACATTGGGCATCAGTATGTAGATGAATTTCAATATGAATGTAAATATATAACTAATCCAAAGACAACTTTTATGATCCAATATCAAGCCTCCATTTCTTTATATATATTTTTTATTTTTCTTCACATGTTTCACTGGACCAACAACCTTACCTCATACCATTCTCTTTGAAACGAAAAATCGCATTCAGACTAATTGAGTATGTTATAATTAACAGATCATCATCATTGAAAGAACATTTCTCCCGTAGTCATTGAACCCATTTGGAAATTCTGAAACAGCTCATCGTTTTTCATTTGAATCTTCAACCCAAGCTGAAATTTTCGATCAAGAAAAAAATCGTTGGAAGCAGCTACCAAAAAAAAAAACAACGCAATTGACTTTTAGTTTATTAGTTCATGCTTAGTTGACTTAAACTAGTTCAAGATGAATTACACCCTTTTTGTCATTGTCGTTACATGTCATCTTCAAAAGTCATTGTATATGTGTTGCTTTTCTAGTCCATTGTCTCCTCACTCATCAGCTTTTCAGTTTAAGAATTTGTGATATTGAAGTATAGATCAAAATATATAAAAAAAACTCAAAACAATTGTAACTAGCAAAATATTAATCTGGTTGAACATTTCAAATCAGTGAGTTAGAAGAATCCGTTTCTAAAGAGTTGTCATTGCTATCAACGTTCTACTTTTTGCTAAAAATATCTCCAACAATTAGGCAAGCTGACTCAGATATGGATCCTACAAGAGCTCCGAATTTCAAACCGTCAGCTCCGAATGAGGAACCACATCCTCCTAATGATCCAAAGTCGAAGATTCCTAAATCTAAGCCAATTGTACCAAATGTTTTAGCTGACTTTAATTCTTCATTAGATGCTCCTTTTACGATGGAAGACCATAATATATCGTATGAAAAACATAAGAAAAAAAATAAGAGATTGGCAAAACAATTGAGACATACAAAGAAAGATGAAGATAGAAAATTATCACCTTTAAGTTTAGAAGCAACTGCTGGTTTGGACGAACAGCTAGAAAAATTTAATATTAACTCAGATAGTAATGATACCAAACATTTTAGATCCCATAGGATTCCATTAAACGTGGATAACTTTCAACCTCTTTCAAATGAAGTTTCTTCGGACGATGAAAGTTTGGATGAAACTTCAGATGATGAAATAATTGTTCCTGCAGGAATCAATGTTGGTGTTTTGAAATCTCAAATTGCTGATTTAGAAGAAGTACCCCACGGTATTGTTAGACAAGCTAACACTATGGAAAGTTATGAATTTCCTACTCATAGATTGGCTAAACGACTAAACAATCCAAAAAAATTACCTCTGGTAATTGTTGCATGTGGCTCCTTTTCTCCAATAACATACCTGCATTTGAGAATGTTTGAGATGGCATTGGATGCTGTTAATGAGCAGACGAGATTCGAAATTATCGGTGGTTACTATTCCCCAGTTAGCGATAATTATAAGAAAGCAGGTTTAGCTCCATCATATCATAGAGTGAGGATGTGTGAATTAGCCTGTGAAAGAACTTCATCTTGGTTAATGGTTGATGCATGGGAATCTTTACAACCAGAATATACAAGAACAGCTAAAGTTTTGGATCATTTCAATAATGAAATAAATGTCAAAAGAGGTGGCATTACTACTGTCACTGGTGAAAAAATTGGTGTAAAAATAATGTTATTGGCTGGTGGTGATTTAATCGAGTCTATGGGGGAACCCAATGTATGGAATGACTCCGATCTACACCATATTTTAGGAAACTATGGTTGCTTAATTTTAGAAAGAACGGGTTCGGATGTTCGTTCATTCTTATTATCTCATGATATAATGTACGAACACCGTAGAAACGTTTTAGTTATTAAGCAATTGATTTATAATGATATTTCGTCTACTAAAGTTCGTTTGTTTTTAAGACGTGGCATGTCTGTGCAATACCTATTACCAAATTCTGTTATCAGATACATCGAAGAACATGGTTTATACGTTGATCAAACTGAACCAGTCAAGCAAGTTTTGGGAAATAAAGATTAATATTTGAAATATTTGAAATATCTGTAATATTTAAGAAAATCCAAAAAAAAATAGCAATAGAAAAATGCATCGAAATGACATAATTGTCATTTTTATTCTAATAATAATTTAATTTGTAATACCATAAGCTTTTGCTTTTATAATATCTTTTTTTTGCTATCAAAAAATTCTTAATTTTATCACTTCTTGTTTGAACATTTTTTATTCTTAAAACTTGTTATGATTTTGATTATTAACGTTGGTAATATTTATGGTGAATTATTCTTTTGTATGTTATGAATATTTTTTTTGCTGTGAGTGAAACTAGCAAAAATTTAGATATCAGGGAGGGTTTAATAGTGATTTAAGATTCCCATACCGCAGAAAGTGGTTTCTGTGTAATTGCAAAGCAAGATATAAAGCTCGAAAGTAAAATTTTTAACAGCTGCTTATTGCTTTGCTCAAACAGCTCCTCGAAATTAATTTATCATTTATATAAGTAGACATTATGTTGAATGTAAAGTATCTTCTTTCTTCTTCTTCTTCTGCCCTCAACTATTTTTCAAATACCAATATCTAAACGGTAAAGTTAACCAAAATCAACTACATACCATATTTGAAATCTAACCATGCACGCTACAAATGATAGGCCATTTATGGATTGTTACGTTAACAAGAACATTCCAACTCAATACAACTTTGTTCGCCGATTTAAAAAAATGGAAACCATTTTGGAATACTATGCCATGACTCAACAAAATCAAATTGAATATCAAGTATGGTCACAGTTTTGTTTTGAATTGGATAGAAGACACTTTCAAGAAGAGCAAAGCAAAAATAACCTGTTGCTATTACAAAAGTTACAAACTGAAAAACTAAAAGAACCATCACTAAAAAAATTGAATAAAATAAAAACAATCTTTAAAAAATCACGTTCAACTTTCAATAGAAGAGAACTTAATGAAAAAGTAACATTAGAGAACATAACTGTAGAAACTATGTGTCAACAAAATATTGTTCAGTTATATTAGCCTTCTGTTTGCTTTTGCAAAGATTTGAATTAGAGACGTTTGCTATTAATGTGTTTTTTCAAAATGTGGCAGGTTTCTGTGACGTTTCGCTCTTCCAAACTTTTGGATATTGAAATTTGAAACTTTTTAATAAACTTAACCAAAGAGTTGAAAGCAAAGAGTGAAAGATTAGAACTTGTAACAAAAAGCTTTACTTGAGTTATAAATTATGTATAATTTTCTGTTTTAAAAACCTAGAAATAGTTTGATTAGTTTTTGCAACAAAAATTGAGCTGTAGATAGTGTTTCCTTACCATATTTTTGGAAATAGTGCGGGACACAATCAACATCTTATACAACATCATTGAATTAAAAGTGCTTCAATAATGAGCAGTAATAATAAATATTTTGATTATGCTATGTCATGGCGGGATGTTGCCACTATCACTTCGATATTCTTATCAAGTGCTTTGATATACAGAAATTATAAATTAGCTCAAGAAGCTAACACGTTCAAAGGTCTACCGGCGCCCAAAAATGGAGTTGATGAATTAATTGGCAACACTCCTATGGTTTTGATTAAATCGCTATCCAATGCAACCGGTGTAAATATATATGCTAAGTTAGAACTGAACAATCCTGCAGGGAGTGCCAAAGATAGAGTTGCCTTAAATATAGTGAAGACAGCAGAAAATCAAGGTCTGTTGGTTAGAGGAAAACCAGGTCTTGTATTTGAAGGAACAAGTGGCTCTACAGGCATTTCTATTGCTATGATATGCAATGCCTTAGGTTATAAATCTTACATTTCTTTACCAGACGATACTTCTAATGAGAAGTTATCTTTACTAGAGAGTTTAGGTGCTACACTTAACAAAGTTAAACCTGCAGCAATTGTTGATCCAAATCAATATGTGAATGCTGCCAAAAAGGCCTGTGATGAACTTAATGCTGAAAATAGAGGTAAACCTGAAGCAGAAAAAATCAGAGGTGTTTTCGCTGACCAATTTGAAAATGAATCCAACTGGAGGGTCCATTATGAGACCACTGGTCCAGAAATTTATAAGCAATTGAATGGTAACATTCAAGGTTTTATTGCCGGTTGTGGTACTGGTGGTACAATTTCTGGTGTCTCGAAGTATCTGAAGGAAAGGACAGAATTGAATAACCTTCATGTGGTTTTAGCAGACCCTCAAGGGTCTGGATTTTTCAACAGGATCAATTTTGGAGTCATGTATGATACTGTTGAAAAAGAAGGAACTAGAAGAAGACACCAAGTTGACACAATTGTTGAGGGCATAGGTCTAAACAGAATTACAAAGAACTTTTTGAGCGGCGAACATCTCATTGATGAGTCTATCAGAGTTGATGATGTACAAGCTATAAAAATGGCAAAATACCTATCAGTCAACGATGGATTATTTGTTGGAAGTAGCACAGCTATAAACGCAGTTGCTGCTGTAAAACTGTCAAAGAAACTAAAACCAAATTCTAACATTGTTATCATTGCTTGTGATAGCGGCTCAAGACATTTAAGTAAATTTTGGAAGGAAGCTAGAGCTGTTGACAGTGACATTACTTTAGAGAATATAATGTCAAGTTGAAGGAACAACATTGAATAACTACTGAAAACTTAACAACAAAATCATTACTATCAAAAATAAATGCATAATAACTAATCAAATAAATAAGTAACTCTGATATGTGGATATTTAATTAATCAATAATAAATTTAAAATACATACTATCATCTTTATTTGAAACATTTTTTTTATAAGTGAGTATTCTAAATATTGATTTGAATTGATTATCATTTTTCAGCATTGTCATAATATGTGGGGTTAATTTTGAGGAATTGGTTAGTATAAATGATATTTGAAGAAATTCTGATGTATTTTGCGATAGATATTGTCTTGTGCACTTTGAGAAGCATATAGGAAAATTTATTTCCAGCTGAGAAATAAATAAAGATGCTAAATACTCATTAATCTGTGCTTTGATTATTTTGATATAACTATCGTTCAAATTTGAATCAAGTTTTTTCAAAGGATTATAACAGAAAAATAAGTTAAAGGATGTTTTTATTTTGTTTATATGAACAACTTTTGGTCCACTCTCCAAATGATTAAATTTCTTAATTGGCTCTTCGAGCATGGTATTGATATTATTCACAGTAGAGAGATTGCATACAAGTCCAAAAGCTATCGAATTTGAGTTTTTATTCGTCGTCAAATATTCTAATGAGTAGTTTAAATGCTCAACCCATATCAGTTTTGAGCCTTTTATGTAATCCATTTTGATTTTACCCATCAAGTCATTATAGTAGGGATCACTATTGATATCTTGTTCATTGTTGAAGAAAAACTCCAGTTCGAAAATTAATTTATTCGGTGGGAGTGGTGGTAATGCAACAATGTTGTCAAGTTCTTTAGCATCGACGATGTTATTCTCTTGAAAATGTATTGTAGTTTCCCAAGATGATGCGACGCCATAGTTGTCTGCGATTTTAGACTCTAAATAAATCGTTTCTAAATCCATTTAGAAAAGGTGAAGTTATCTCGAATAATGTCTTAACCCATCAGGTTTCACATTCGATTAACCCAGAATTCCAATAATTGTGAAACAATCCAAAATAAGCTTGACTCGCAGTTTTTGTCCTGATTCTTATATATATATATATATTTATTTATTTACGAGAGGCTAAAAAATTAGCCGCCCATAGCATTTCCATTTTAATTAGTATTCAGGAAAGATAAACAGCTAAATTTTTTGTCATATAAAAAGAACTGATTATTTATTTATTGTTTATGATTTGACGTTCAATGTTGAACATTTATTTATATAATCATCCAACAAGATTTGCAAGAATGGGGATGTCTTACTTTGTTGAAGAGAACCAAATATATATTTAAAGACAGACCTTGCATTTTATTGTGATCAAGCCAGCAAAATAATGTTTTTGAGTCTTAGAATAATTCACAATTCTACTCATTTGACCAAAGATGGAAATTTATTGTTTAGAGCTTTGAAAACGTAATTACCAAACTAATAGGACTGGTTCAGAACTTTACTTTAAAGTGAGCTAAACAAGGACGGTTCATGCTTTAGCATCGACTAGAATAGCTCTTTTAAGAAGAAGAAGAAGCTTGCCATTCTGATAACTTCTGCCTATTATAGTTCTCCCAAGCATGGTCCCTTATGGTGAATCGTATACTTAATGGAGGCTGGATGAAACACATCATTACGTACGAGACACAAGCTCTTCTTTTATGTTAAGTAAAGTAAATTCAATTTTAGGAGAAATAAATTACCATTTATGCAATATGATGTGAACAGTAGAGAGTTGATTAGTACCAGCCAAAGTGTGAAAACATGGAAAAAGATTTTTTGAAAATTGAGATTACCAACACGTACAAAAAAAGAAATACAATTAAGGAAAAGGCACTAAATACATATTTTTTTCCCATAAGACAATTGATTTTTCACTAGATTGGATTCATTGATTATACCAAAGAGTGTGAATATTAGACATTCATTCATACATTCCCAAAGAGCAATCTTCAAAAAGTTGCTTCAAGTCAAAAAACAAAACAAAACATTTCAATACTCATTGCTATAACTAATACAATCGAAAGATGTCGAAGGTCGACGTATTATTGACTGTCGGGAAGCTTGATGCTTCTTTAGCTTTATTAACAACGCAAGATCATCATGTAATTGAATTTCCTACAATGCTTTTGCCTGACAATGTCAAAGCAGGATCGATCGTTAAATTCAGTGTTTCACAGAGTCTTGATGAAGAAAAAAAACAAAGTGAAAAATTCAATGATCTTCAAGCTAAAATCTTAGAAAAATATGGTGTGTCGAAACCAAAAAATCCAGTTTTAAGATTGATCAATGTTACTCAGACTAGCTGCGTCTTAGCTTGGGATAAATTGGATTTAGGTTCTGCAAAATTGAAATCATTAGTATTATATAGACAAGGAATCAGATCTATGATAATCCCAAGCCCACTAAAAATAACTGAAACAAAAATATCTGGTTTATCGATTGACCATCAGTATGAGTTTCAATTGAAATTGTCTACCACTTCAGGAAATCTTTGGTCCGAAAAAGTTAATATCAAAACTCATAAGATGACTGATATGTCTGGTATTGTTGTTTGTTTAGGTCCACTTGATCCAATGCAAAGAATCACTGAATCTCAAATTCAAAGATGTTTAAGAAATATAGGTGCCAAAGCTCTTCAACATCATGTTGCAATTGATACAACTCATTTTGTTTGTAACGATGTTGATAATGAAGATGATCCAGGTTTAATAAAAGCTAAAAATAATAACATTCCAATTGTTAGACCGGAATGGGTCAGAGCTTGTGAAATAGAGCAAAGAATTGTAGGAGTGAGAGGGTTTTATCTCGATGCTGATCCTGCTATATTGAACAGTTACACATTCCCAACCGACACAAATGTTGATTCATCAGAACACATCCGTGAAACTCCAGTAGAAAGGGGTCAACAGACAGATCCTAATGAATCTGATCTCAAAGTAAATGATGAAGTATCTGAAGTTGATGATAAACTAGCTGCATCTAATCATGTTGATAATCAGGACCTAGAGCCTGAAGATGTAGAAATGGACACTGAATTAAAGAAAGATGAAATTGAAAGCGATGTTCAAGAAATAGACTTAGAGAAAGATCCACAAGAAGCAGAACCGGAAGCAGAATTAGAAGTTGAAGAAGAACAAGGAGGAGAAGAAGAACAAGGAGTAGGAGAAGAACAAAGAGTAGAAGAAGAACAAAGAGTAGAAGAAGAACCTGTAACGGAAGAAAAACTTGAAGTAGAAGAAGAACCACAACTACAAGACGAGCCAGAAATGGAAGAAGAGCCAGCAATGGAAGAAGAACAATTTGTAGAGAATTCACTTCAAACCCCAAGGGAGCTTATTAGCAACGATCTTTCAGAAGCTGCTAATATTGAGCAAGAATCTATTTCTGAGTTGCAAGAGAATATACATGAAAGCAAAGCCAGTCTTGATATCGAGGGAAAAAAAGAGTTCAATGACGTAGATGATGAACATGAAGATGAAACAAACCGCAACGATGAAACAAACCACAACGATGAAACAGAAACAACCAAATTGGTAAATGTTCAAATAAGTGACGAAAATTTACAGAGCAAAGAGGATGAACTTGATTCCAATGGACAACAAGAAAATGAAAACCCTCTTAATGATGATGAAAGAAAACTTCCAGAAAACGACCTAAATGCTTCTACAACATCTGTTTCTCAAGAAGGTACGCCAGAAATTTCTGAAGTAACAGAGACATCGACCGTTAGCAACACTAACAAGACTAAAAACAATAAAAAAAATAAGAAGAAGAAGAATAAGAAGAAGAAATAAACATATAAAATATAGGTACTAAAGCAAACTGTATTCATAATAGAACATATGATCAAGTATTTAACATAATATAGAGTATAATATAACATGTATATTTTTGTAACATTCAAAATTATATTGAACCTAAATCATTTACCTAACAAAAATTTAGAGATTACTGAAAATTGGTTCATTTCATCTTTTTTTGTTGTTGTTTATGTCTCTCTATGGTTACCGAATTGATATTTACCGAATAATTTTGACGTAACTTTAACAAAATGAAATTTATTCTTGAACTGAACGTTGAAGGTGAAGCTCTGTTCGCAAGAGGTTGGCGTTCAAATTACTCTCAATATTAAAAAACAACCAATTGACAATAGTAGAGCTCATGCAATATTTGTGGATACTGTACAGTCAATTTCAGTTATTTTGTGTGAGCGTGTGTGGTTAACCATTTTGAACCCTTTTAAATTATGAGGAAAAATCTTAAAAAAATAGCAACTCATTTTTTCAATGAAACTGTACGCTGTGCTTTTGAAAAACGTTTAAATACAGTTGCAACTCGATCTTTATACCACTATAATAATCCTCTTCTTTCTGGTCATAACAAGTGGTCGACAATTAAGCACGACAAGGCCAAGAATGATGCTGAAAGAAACAAGTTATTTACAAAGTTTGCTAATCAAATATCGTTAGCCGTGAAATCAGGTGGATCTGCAGACCCAAGTTTGAATCTTAGATTAGCAACCGTAATAGAAACAGCCAACAAAAATAATGTGAGTAAAAAAATCATAGATAATGCTATAAAAAAAGCACAAGGATTGTCTGTCGGGAACAAAAATGTTACAATGGAGACATGTATTTACGAAGGTATGGGTCCAGGTGGAGTTGCCTTCGTTATCGAGGCCTTGACTGATAATAAGAATAGAACAATTGGCTTTGTTCGCAGTGCATTCACAAAAGCGAATGGCTCAATGACACCAACCTTATATTTTTTTGATAAGAAAGGATATGCGGTTGTACAAGCACCGGAAAAATTCAAAAATGATGAAGACAAAATACTGGAAAGCGTACTGGATATGGAGGGGGTTGAGGATCTAGATCCCATACAAAATGAGGAGACAGATATTGTCCCAAACGCAAATGCGAATGACAGTACTGATTCACTAATCTATGAGGTCAAAATGGAACCTGCCTTAACCAATAGTGTTGCGTCCAAATTGAAAGAGGACGGTTTCATATTAAAAGAGATAGGAATTGGATATTTCCCTAAAGATGACTTGAAAGCATCCATACCTGATGAGGAAACACAAGCCAGATTCCAGAAATTCATCAATTCACTAGAGTCAATCGATGAAATTACGGCAATTCATACCAACACAGACTAAGATGACAGCATTGGAAAACCATTCCATTTTACATTTACTTATTTTATTTTTACTTTCTCTATATTCTTTATTCTATTGATTTCATAAAAGTGAAGAGAGCAACGAACCATGTAAATAGCAATCCAGTGACCTTTTCCCCAAGCTAAACCAGAAAACCCGTATCTCTCAGCTGCTTCTGGACAAAATTCAAACAACTTAAGTATTGCAAGTTGCCTTCAGCATAGATATATAAACTATATACATTTTTATGTGTAAAAAGTAGTCATCTCAAATCTTCAATGTTGTTGTTCACAAAAACCGTTGGCGGTAGAACGATTGAGGAAGCAGACACAGCTAGTTATCTTGATGTAGGTGCAGATGTCGACGTAAGTGCAGATATTCATGTTTTTTCGTTGTGAACATGGCATTGTAACCGTTAGTATCGTTGCTATTACTTTGGGTCTTTTCTTTCGAAGGTTTTTCATCTTCGAAAAAGCAACAACCAGCAGCCATCTTAGGTTCTGTACGCTGTTTATATAGCAAAAAATAACTCATGTACACAAAACCCAGGTTGCTTTGGTTTTACCCAAAACGGAAAACTAGATCTGACTCACAGAAAACGCTGCACCGAAAAAAGTAGCTCCATTGAGATTAAATTAGTTTTCCGCAGCGAAATTGTTGTCTGCGTTGCAAACGCTTGTTCTGTACGCCGACTTCTCAGGGCGCAGCAGAATTGAATTGAAATTTCACTACAATTCACAGGAAGTTAACTGCAATTCCATGACCATTTCATAAGAATCAGGCTGTACAGCAGGTGGTGGTGGTCTGGTGATGTTTCCAGATACAATT
>JAKTPK010000227.1:190849-203794 GCA_030557565.1 Tetrapisispora arboricola
ATATATATATATATATATATATACTATACTATACCAACTTGTTTGTTTATCCTTTTGTTTTAAATCATATCAATTGAGTTTTACAATATACTGGAAGTAAGTTTTGTAAGTTCTATTTACAGCGCAAAAAAAATTTAAAGGCTGTTAAACCTATGTTTCAAGTACTTGGTAATGTCAAATTCATATTCAGAAGTGTAATGAACTAAGATCGTTTCAACTTAAGAGTCTGCAGATAACTGTTTTTGTTGAAGAAGACAATTCAAGATTAGATAAAGTTTATTTAATTGAGTCAAGATAATTCGACACAGTGAACAAATTAAAAACAACAGATTACGATGCTGAAAAATAGTCCCATTTTATCTAGAGGTGTAGGACAGTGGGCATTTTATTCGACCAAAACAACAATCAATGTTAATAAAAGTCTCAATAAAGATAAAAACAAATCTGAAAATCTAATAAATGAAGTTAATAGTAAGCAAGAACTATATATGACAGATCCGGTGTCACCAGGTTCAATTTTTTTCCTACCAAATGGTACCAAAATATTCAATAAATTGGTTCAATTCATGAAGTTGCAACAAGAACATAAATTTGGATTTAAAGAAGTTATCACTCCTTTGATATTTAAAAAAACTTTGTGGGAACAAAGTGGCCATTGGAAGAATTATAAAGATGATATGTTCAAAGTTGAAAGTCAAGACGAAACTAAAGAAGAATATGGTTTAAAACCAATGAATTGCCCCGGTCATTGTATGATATTCAAACATGCTGATAGATCTTATGCTGAATTACCAATACGATTATCTGATTATTCGCCTTTACATAGGAATGAAGCATCTGGTGCGTTATCTGGTCTAACAAGAGTTCGTAAATTTCACCAAGATGATGGTCATATATTTTGTACTTTAGAACAAGTTGAAGGTGAAATAATCAAATGTTTGAAAATGGTGGATATGTGCTATAATAAGGTTTTCACATTGAATAGTGGAGATAGGCCTTCATATGCGTTAGAAATTTCAACAAGACCTGATCAATATATTGGTGAATTAGATACGTGGAATAAAGCCGAAAGCATGTTGAAATCATCTTTGGATTCTTTGAAAAAAAACTATACAATTAACGAAGGAGATGGTGCATTTTATGGTCCAAAAATAGATATAAAGGTTACGGACCGTAAAAACAAGTCTCATCAAGTGGCCACAATTCAACTGGATTTCCAATTGCCTGAACGTTTCAAACTTCGCTACAAGGATAAGGATAATATCTACAAACGACCAATAATGATTCACAGAGCTGTGTTTGGTTCATTGGAAAGATTCATTGCCATGATGATTGAAACAAATGAAGGTAACTGGCCCTTTTGGTTGAATCCACGCCAGATTATGATAATTCCTGTAAATACAAAAAAAATTGAACAAATAGATATGGCTAAAAATATTCAAATGAAATTAAAGGGGGAGGATGTTGCGTCAGAAGCTGATTTTTCTACACCAGTAACTTTGAATGACTACCATTTCAATGCTGATGTTGACATTAGAGCTGAACCTATAGGCAAAAGGATAAAAGATGCTATTTTAAAAAAATATTCTTATATCGTCACCATCGGTGATGAAGAAGTTAACAAGAATACGTTTGCAATAAGAAATAGACTGACATATGAGATTGAATCTTTAAGTGCAACCGAATTGATGAATAAATTCAAAAATTTACAAAAGAATTACAAATAAAAAACTTTCAGTTGTACGTAAGTAAAAACTTGCTGATTGAGATATCAGATGGATATTTTGTATAAAATCATGTAAATATTTTCAAGTTTCTCGAACTGAGTATACCAGGGAATATAAAGGTTTCTGACTTAGCATTTCAGCTGGCCAAATTATTTCAGGTAAATAATCACCATTTTCTTCTAAAAACTTGGTTCTAGCCATTTCTTCTTCGACACTCAATGATTTCAGCTGTAATTCACAATTTCTTAATATATTTTGCATATTTTTTGTTACCTCTTTTCGTCTTTTTATCTCTATCAACAAATTTTTATAACTTTTCTCGAAATTTTGGTAAAAAAGACAGAGATCTTTTGTATATAATATATCTTCAATACAGGTTTTTTTGAATTTGGCAACAATGTTAGATATTTCCTTAAATATTAATAAATATTCATGGTTTGTTTTTAACTTCTTCAAAAGCTTTAACGATTCGGCTTTATGTTTTTGGTGCATTATTTCCTTATCACTCAAGACATCTGATATTGAATTTATTTTTATAGTAATTGTATCTAAGGTTTCCTTTAAAGATTCAGATATTATATGAAGTTGCTTATTATCATATTTGATAATTTCAGATAGCTCTGAGAAATCTGACGAACGGTCATCTATCTCACTGAGCATTTTGCATTGTTCATAGTGACGAGTAAAAGAATTTAAATAACTTACAATATTAGCTTCCAAACCATCAAGTTCATCGGGATATGCTACAGAGATATTGTGCACAGCTTCAGAATTTGGACCAAACTCCTCTTCAAATTTTGCTAAATATGCTGCCATATCTTTTTTAATCATCTCATTTTCCAGTTTTTTCACCATAATACGATATTGATTCTTAATAGTTTCTATGTGAAGTTTAATATTAGGCATTTCCTTCAATCTGAGGTCCAACATATCAATTTTGTCATGAGAGATAAATGATCCCAATGTTGAGAATTCTCTTTTGTCAATATCTTGCGATGATTCAAGCAGTACATTTTCAGTGTTCTCCAACAGTGCAAGCTGACTTTTGATTTGATCGTTCCAATATCGAAGCTCTTTTACGGTATCTACTAAAATCACATTAGACCATTCATTATCAATTAGTTGTTCTTCAATTGCAATCTTCAATATGTTGTCTTTTAGAAACTTGACTTGCATCTTTAGACAATGATTTATAAATGTGTCTTTCAATATCAATTTTTCGAAGTTATTTAATCTTTCTTTTATACTCCCTATTTTGAAATTAGCCTCCTGTGCTGCCATTTGAGCTTCAACTAATGATTTTCTGCCATTATCGATATAATCTTGAATGCTCATTCCTAATCTTTTCTATCTTTTCTATCTTTTCTATCTTATCGATCTCTGTGCTTTCTTCAGAAACAAAACTTATCTCTAAATCTATTTTATACTATCTTCCCAGTACCAGTCTACAAATAATTCAGACTATGTTATCACCAACTCTAAATAGCAACATTAGATTACTAGAAACAGTGCTGTTCAACTTAAGATATGTTCTTTAACTTCAAGGTTAATCATTTTATCACAGGTAATGTTTTTACTATTTTTGTTGCTTCCCTAAAATTTCTTTGTTTTACTTTTTTCAAAAATTGAGGGCATCGAAATTATCTATAGTTTCGATATATACAGAAGCCAATGTTTGTAAGATGGGTTTTGATTGGAATCAAGTTATTACATGTATGGTTGACTTAAATAAAGAAATAACCTTGTTAGAGCATTTTTAATCTTGCGAGGTTGTTAATCTAACTGCTTAATACTGCAGAAAATTGAATATTTATTAGTAAAAAAAGACCTTTTTGTAAGCATTCTAATGCAAACTTTTAGAGTACATGATCCATACGGTTATAGTGAGGAGGATACTGATAATGAAAGTGATGCCAATTCTATGGTAGATGAAAATGAGGAAGGGAAAAATAACAAAGGTGGAAATTCAGCTGGTCCTGCTGAACAGAATAATAAATTGACAAAAAAATATGGGATTGGTGCAAAATTGTTATCCAAAATGGGGTTTGTTGAAGGAAAAGGTTTAGGTAAAGATGGTAAAGGTATTTCTAATCCAATTGAAGCACAACAAAGACCCCAAGGTCATCATGGATTGGGCAGTTTTCTTTCAAAGGACAATGCGAACAGGTTAGAGAATGATAAGCTGAATTTTGAAAGAAATTCATTGAGTTCCGAAGATGAACTTGCTGAGAACGATGAAATTCAATTTAGCAAGCCAAAAACATTCTACTTAAATACTGAAAGTGGTGTGATGATCACTCCAGAGCTGTTTCGATCAAAATATACACAGATAAAAGATGAACTACCCTTGAATATTAAATCAAAAATTGAAGCGAACGAACTGACCTCTCAGGAGCGTAGCAAGATATGGGATTCTATGGTAATGTTAACAGATTCAAAAAAGACGTTGAATCAGATAACTAATAAATTGAACACATTAACTTTGGAAATCTCAGATTTATTAAATTTGGATCACGATATCACAAGCCTAATAAACACATGCCCAAAAGACTTGAAATTGTCTACTGACATTGTAAATAACAAAGATTCATACGAAATTAGTAAACATCATTTTTTCGATTTTTTGAGTGACATGAGTAAAACTATTGATGATTTTGAATTATTTGATCAGATAACAAGCAGAGTATTTTTTACTAGATATTTGGACTATTCTAAAGAAAAGGATAGCAAAAAATATTGGGAATCAAACACAGAAAACAATATATACTTTTTGGAAATAGCAAGTGTTATAGAGTTGCTCCCTTCAATATTTCAAACTACGAATAAAGAATTGAATATGTCTCAATCAGTTATATTTTCGCTCTTGTCAAGTAATTTAAACTATTTATGGAATGATTTTGATGATCTGGATTTTGAAAAGATGACTTATTTTACTAATATATTAAAAGAATATGAGAATGTATTTCTATCAATAAATTTGATGAAGTATATTGAAAATTATTATATTATACCGCAACTATACGATGCAATCAGCCAACTTACAATTACTGATTCGTTCGACTCCAAACCAATTTCTAAGATGACGTATCTATACTGGAATAATGATTTCAAACAATTAATAGAGGAGAAGTTCAATGAATATTGTGAAACACTTGATTTTAACAATCTGATTCTTATACCAGAGTTCAACGTAACTCTAATCAAGAAAAGCATACCAGACGATAAGTTAATGGAAATAAGTACTTCATTGATGATTCCTAAAATAACTGAGCTTTGGTCTTTGAAAGTTGATATTTTGAACGATTTTGAAAATTTCAATAATAACATGTTCAGCAGTGATGAGGGAACTTTTTATTTTATGAATATAATCCAAAATTTGAAAAGTCTATTACCCAGAGACTTTTTGTTATTACTTCTTAAGTGTACTTTAAATGAGTTAAACAAGTTAGTTTATGAATTATCTGAGTACTTGAATCCAAACGAAAAAGATAATATCAAAGAATTTGCAATTTGGTTTCTCAACAAATTAAATGTTGAGTTTTTTGATTTGGAAGAATACATTCCCACAGAATTCGAGACCACTTTTCAATTTATAGAAGGACTCAATTCCAAACACATCGAACCCATACATTCAGATATACTGAAGCCATAAAATACCTTGTAACTATACCTCGTGGACAGAATATTGCATTGTACACCTATATGATAGATTTGTATATACCAAAAGTTTGTCAACAAAATATACAATTTTATTTTTGGTTAAACATATTTATGGCATTTCAATCTCACTTCACTCTAAATATTTCATGTGAAGTTTCCAACTTTTTACTACAAATGTGATGGTTGAACTAGATTTCATCAAGAATGTTAATTAATGTATTATGACATAATTATATAGTAGTGAATATATACAGGAGTGTATGTGAAAATCATAAGAATTTTAACGTTAATCTACAAGTTTTTGTAGTATAACCCATAGACTTTTTTAATGTTTTTCGTCTATGTATAATTCATGATCTTTAAATAATTACTTGCTTTTTTCTACGTTATCGGATGATATTTTATCTGCATTAACATTTTCAGCTTTTTGTAACGTTTCATTTTCTTCATGGATATCTGAAATAGGTTCACTTTTGGTGTCTGCAATAGCATCTTCTTCATCATTTAATTGCTCAGCATAATGATCAGGGTACCTTCTAAAGCATGATTGCATGTTTTGAAATTTTTCAATACAATCCATACCTTTTGGATCCGCTTCAGAGTATACGAAACATGCAAAGGCTTCTTTAAACTCCTCACCACATGGACCATATGCCATACCACCTAAACAAGCACAATCCCAATTGATTTCACCAGTGTCAGGATTAACAGCACCTTCATGGTTTGCTTCGTTTTCAGTGGCCTCCAACTTTTCTTGTTCAAAAGCTTGTATTTCAACATTTTCTTGATCCGTATTTTCTTGAACAGAAAGAGGTTCAACGACCTCTTCAATGACTTCAACACTCGACAACGGTTCTGTGACGTTATCATCATTGTTATTGTTAGTGCTTGTCAAAACTGATACATTGTCAAGTTGTTCACCGGTGACAGAATCGCTAACGATATCTGAAACAACAGCTTCACCAATATCAAACAAAGCTTCATCTATTTGATTCTCATCCAATCCAACATCTGGTTCAGCTTTCAACACATTAATAACATCATCATCAACATTATTGTTGTTATTATTGTTGTTATCATCATTCCCATTTGCTTCAACCATAGGAGACGTAATGATGTCTAAGGAGGCATTACCTTGATCATCAACAGTCTCTATAACTTCTACATTACTTTCATCCAATTTGCTCTTTTTTGGGGGGTTCTTTGGGGCAATATAAAATATAGCACCTGCAGAAATAACAGCAGCAATTGTAATAGCCATAAGTTCATCTCTACGTCTGTTCTTATTTTCGTAGCTGTTATTGTCATTGAAATTCAATGAATTCGTCGAGTATTTCAAACTATTTATGAATTGAAAATTAGAATTCATTTTTGTCCTATACAATTGCCTCCTCAATAAATTGGAAGACCTTGTTAAGTTACGTAACTTAGTACCAAGCATTTTTGTCTGTTTTTCAGTAAACTTTTTGATGTAGCTCTTTATTACTCTATCGAATTGACTATAACTGATAAAAATTAAATGATCCCATTCAAAACATCCTTAACCCTTTTATAATAAAAGATAGTTAGATTACAAATACAGTTGGCTTTCTTTTTATGTTCCAGAGTATTTGTAAGCTTTAATTGAATATTGATATTAACTATGTCGTTAATAATGATAAGATAGGGCCTCTAATGAATATTTTTAATAAAGGTCCTAAAAATGATGAACAATAATTTGTTTATAAGAAAGATAAATCATTTGAGTTCAACGATCAGTGGGTTTATTATTTGCGTTTTGATTCAAGATACGGTTAAACGTCGAGGTTAGACTCATCATTGAATCAGCGTTTTAGGTTAATAATCTATTAAGGATTTTTCACTTCAATTTTATTGCTTTTATTGGAGGATTTTCTTTTTGGACTTTCTTTTTGGATTTGTTTTCAATTCTGTGACAACAACTGTGTGCTTTTGAAACCAAGTCTTAATATAATTCGAGAGCAACATTAAGTATGAAGATTAATTATATTGGTATTTTCCGTACTGGTGGTGGAGATGGGAAAGCTTTAGAGTTATCTGAAGTTAAAGACTTGTCGCAATTTGGGTTTTTTGAAAGGAGCAGTGTTGGCCAATTTATGACATTTTTTGCTGAAACAGTGGCTTCCAGAACCTCTGCAGGCCAAAGGCAATCAGTCGAAGAAGGTAATTATGTAGGCCATGTTTACGCAAGAAGTGAAGGTATTTGTGGTGTTCTAATCACAGACAAGGAATATCCTGTTAGACCTGCTTATACTTTATTGAATAAGATTTTGGATGAATATTTAGTTGCTCATCAACCAAGCGAATGGGAAAACATCACAGAAACTAATGATAATTTGAAGTTTAAAGAATTAGAAATATATATCAATAAGTATCAAGATCCATCACAAGCAGATGCTATAATGAAGGTTCAACAAGAACTAGATGAAACTAAAATTGTTTTACATAAAACCATCGAAAATGTATTACAAAGAGGTGAGAAATTGGATAATTTGGTCGATAAATCAGAATCATTAACTACAAGCTCAAAAATGTTTTACAAACAAGCAAAAAAAACTAACTCATGTTGTGTCATTGTTTAAATGCTACTTATTATGTGTGTGATTATTTTTCTTATTATACTGAAGTGTGAAATATGAATGTCGAAATGTACTTATTGTTAGTTTTTCCATCTCTACTGATTTTACCAATGTCCCTTCATTTCTTCGATCCCATCCTTTTTTCTTCATAAGACTATATGATTTATTTTTTTTTTTTTTGAATCGTTGAATTTCACTGATCGAAGCAAACATTTGTGTTTATTTTTATTTACAACTTTAATAATAACTAGCATATGTACATGATATAAAAATATAATGCAAAGAAACCAGGGGAACAAAGTTTACAGACTGATGGGTTCATCACATTTATTTGGCAAAAGTTATGCAGTAATCATCATTGACATGTCGTATTCAACTAATTTGATGTAATTTTGTACAATGAATACATGAGAAACTCATCATCAAGTTAATGGTTAACCAGTTCAATTCGTGTTTTTATTAAAAATAAAAATTCAACATTTCAAAAAATGTTACGACCCCAGTGAGGATTGAACTCACGATCTTGCGATTAACAGTCGCACGCCTTAACCAGCTTGGCCATGGAGTCTTCTAATTTAACATAAAAATGGCAAGTACTTGTTAGGTAACATATTGTTTTGAATATCTTGAATATAAGCATTAATATTACCAAGTTAGCCATGTTTATAATTTGAAAGTGTCAAACATCTCAATTTATAATAAATTTATATACTACTAAAATTCATAAAAGGATTAATATATCGCAAATGTGGCTTTCGAACAAAAGGCAGATGTCAATTATTTCTCTAATCACAACTCATGGACAAATGGAATGATTTTCTTAGTCATTCATTTTATTATAAGTAATGTTCTAAAAATTATCTGTTTTTACAAAAAGTCACAAACCCTTTACTGAGTAATGATTTATATATAAGAATGGTCAAGATCAGAACTGTCAATCGCTAGCAAAGAATTGTTGAGCTTGAAATTACGATTTTGTCTTTTATTAAAGGGTAGAGAATACACCATTAAGACCTATAAAACAAATTTGAAATTAACACAGTTACCATGTTTATAAAACATGCTGCTCTTAAGTATACAAAAGGTTTAAACAAAAATATAGCTCGTTACTATAGAAATGTTTCGACTGTTAGCTCGAAAACACGTTACAACGATGTCAGATATGCTTATTTGGGGTTATCTGTGTTTAGTTTTGTGGGAATAAATGTTTTTTTGATACCAAAATATTACATAAAAAATGATGCAGACATTTTCAAAACTGACAGATTAATTAGTCCCAAGGAAGTGAGTAAACACAACACAGCAGATGATTGTTGGGTAGTGATAAATGGTTCGGTTTATAATTTAACGGAATTTGTAAAATATCACCCAGGAGGAAGAAGTGTGATTGTAACGAATTCGGGCAAGGACGTAACCAAGATGTTTGAAGCATTACATGCTCCAGATGTCTTACATAAATATATAAAAGAAGAAATGAATTTAGGAACCCTTTCCGAACCGATGCCTGATGAATTAATTTGCGACGTTTATGCACCAGGTGAAACAATTGAAGAAATAAAGAAAAAATTATTATTGAGATCCAAATTACCAAGTTTAGATCAAATTTCAAATATTTTTGACTTTGAATATTTAGCTTCAAAAATCTTGACCAAACAAGCATGGGCATACTACTCTTCTGGATCAGATGATGAAATAACATTAAGAGAAAATCACAATGCTTATCATAGGATTTTTTTTAATCCAAAAGTATTGGTAGACGTATCCAAAATAGATACCTCAACTACAATATTTGGACAGAAATGTGACGTCCCATTTTATGCATCTGCAACAGCTCTTTGTAAATTAGGAAATCCACTAGAAGGAGAAAAAGACATCACCAGAGGATGCGCTCAGGGAAATGTTAAAATTCCACAAATGTTATCCACCTTAGCTTCATGTTCCCCAGATGAAATATCAGCTGCGAGGCTGCAAAAAGACCAAACTTTATGGTATCAATTATATATAAATGAAGATAGAAGTTTGAGTAAAGCAATGGTTAAACACATAGAAAATTTGGGTTTCAATGCGATTTTCGTTACTGTAGATGCACCAACTTTTGGGAAAAGAGAAAAAGATGCAAAATTGAAATTTTCAACAGACAGAAAGGATTCTGCCGATATTTTGAAGGAAACGTCAAGTGTTGAAGAACAAAACGGTCCATCAAGAGCTTTATCAAAATTCATTGATCCTTCTATCACCTGGAAGGATATTTTGGAATTGAAAAAGTGGACTAATCTACCAATAGTAATCAAAGGTGTTCAAAGGAAAGAGGATGTTCTAAAAGCTGCTCAGATAGGTTGTCAAGGGGTTGTAATATCGAATCATGGTGGGAGACAATTAGAATTTGCAAAAGCACCGATTGAAGTACTTGCTGAGTCAATGGATATTTTGAAGGAACACAATTTAGATAATGACTTTGATATTTTCATAGATGGTGGTGTACGTAGAGGTTCTGATATTTTGAAGGCTCTTTGTTTAGGAGCAAAAGGTGTAGGGCTTGGAAGACCATTCCTCTATGCAAATTCATGTTATGGTAAGCATGGAGTGCAAAAGGCTATTGAGATATTGAAATATGAGCTGGAAATGTCAATGCGTCTTCTAGGGGTTACCTCAATCAATGAGTTAGACAAAAGTTTATTGGATTTGAGTTCAATAAAAAACAGAGCAGTTCTAGTCCCAGATGACTCACTGTCTAAAACAGTTTATAAACCTCCAGAACCAATTTTTTTGATAGATGACAATGAAGAATAACATACATTTTATACTTGATTATTTTAAGATAAATTTTTATTTTATTTAGTCTCTTTTGATATTTCGCATTTCGGTAAAAAATATTGTTTGAAGGCCCATACAAAAAAAAAAAAATGCAAGAACCATCGATGAGTTTAAGAAATTTGAATGTAAAGGTAAATGTATTAGAAGACCTAAAGATGTATACTTTTGTGTTGCAACTATCATCAATGAGAATATAAACTTATTTTTTTCCATAAAGTAGAGTATCAATTTGGAATGTCGGCAAATTGGGATGTTGATACACTCATTAATTGGCTTATTTTACCGGTTCTAAAATTTCCTATTCTGCTGGTTCTACCATTTACTGGTTTCAACAATGATAATAAAGCAATCTCATCGGTAGTCTGTTTTGGTTTGATATTTTATTCAGTATTTTTGGTTTTATTTCTGAAACTTAATTCCTGGTTTAAATGTTTTTATTTAAGTAAATGCTGGTTGCCTTTGAATCAAATAGATGACTTAAATATACTGATAACCGGTGGTAGTAAGGGACTGGGTAAATCTTTGATTGATACGATTCTTAATGAGTTAGGAAACAATAAAAATTTGAAAATTATTAATATCGATATGCTTCAGTGCCCAAGTAATGACGTAAGAGTGAAAACATATATATGTGATTTAACAGATTCTATAGCAACTGAACTATTATTGAATAACATATACGATACTGAGTTATTAAAGGGGAAAAAACATTTTAGTTTAATCATCAATAATGCGGGTATGAGATCAAAATTCAAAAATTTTATTGATATTGATGAGAGAGAGCTAAATGATCTGTTGCAGATTAACTCAATAACGCCAATAAAAGTCATTCAAAAGTTATCAACTTTAAGAAAAGACTATGAAAAACATTCTTATGAAAAACAGTGCTACGTTGTTAATATAGCTAGCAGTCTTGGAATATTATCACCTTCTAAAGTGTCAGTTTATGCAGCCAGTAAAGCAGCGTTGATCGCCTTCCACAATTCTCTTAAGTTCGAGATTATTTCTGATTTTAAAAATGACCATTCATTCAGATCCTTACTTGTGATTGCAGGACAATTAAACACAGAGATGTTTGGTGGTTTTAGTCCTCCAAGACAGTTTTTTGCTCCAATAATCGACGTTACCTGTTTGAGTAAACAGATCCTCAATAAATGTAACAAAGGTGAATTTGGTCAATTGAATACACCTCTTTATTCCAATTTTGCACACATTCTCATGAGTATGCCATTAAGCATTCAATACATAGCAAGAAAATTTTCTGGGATGGACGATTGTTTGCCATACGAAAGATAATAAGACTGATAGTATCAAAGACTAATTGTATCATTGAAATAGGAACAAAAACCCAGGAAGTGTGATAAAAGTAATTAAATTAACAATAGTATCAATATATATATATACTATTAATGCACTTTGCTTTGATTTGATTTGGGTTTCCTCCTATTTATTATTGAGAATTTATTTAAAGTTATACGACATTCTAATATGTAATTATAGATCTTTTTTAACACCTAAAGATAATTGATCTTTTAAAAATTCATAGTACAGATTTTTTTGTAGATAGCCTGCTTCATTAAATACCTTGTTTACAGGCAAAATCGAATTGATGGTTTCTGTTTTACCTGTGGTTGTGTCTGTCTTCTCGATAGTCAACCTATAAGTTGGATCATTGTTTTCGAACTTGGATCTAATTACTAATTTGGTTTTCTCTTTAACATTTTCACCATGATAAACAACATTTTTCTGGGCAACATTTGTAAACCACCAAAATAAACTTGATAAAATTACATATGATCCAACTAACAATTTTTGATAAACTAAAGTATCCTTATACTCAAATTTCTTATCCAAAATAAAACTAGTCCCAGCCACTATAGCTATACTGTAACCAATCAATAATTTAAAGTCAATTGAGCTATAATTCTCTTTATAATTCAATCTCTTCAATTCTGATGAAATATCATCATCCAGTGTTTGACGTAGTTCTGGGATAGAATATACATTAATTGGAGCTACACTCATTTCGTGGATTCGCTATTCAACACAATTGCTTGACCTGATTGGTGTAGTTAACAGTATATTTGAATGTAATGATATGCAATGATATGCACACACATGTATATATATATATATATATATATATA
>JAKTPK010000227.1:203844-260586 GCA_030557565.1 Tetrapisispora arboricola
TGTATATATATATATATATATATATATACAAAGATATCTATGTGCCTAAACGTATGTAAGATGATTATGAAAATGTGATTTCAAGAGTAGACTGTTCTGTTCTCTGAGTACGTTTTTCTGTCCAAACCTTCCATCACAGCTATGAGCTTTAACTTTACATATCAGTTTCAATCCATTCGGGTAAGAACGTCTAACCACAACAGCTTCAAGACATTGGCAAAATAAACTCTATGAAAGTTGCTCGAGAATGGAAAAAACTGGACTTCTACTGAGCATTAAGAAACCTACAAACCAAAGCATGTCTCTTCAATTAGCAATCGCAGACATGATGTGTTATCAAGGAAAAACATTGTGTTTGCAGATACTTGCCATTGAGTAATACTGATGAATCTTTGGAACTCACCAAGATTACACATTCAAAGAGACACCCCGATTGAACTGTGTCAATTCATGGGCCAGAAACAGATGTTCTTTTCCTGTTCGTGGCTATGATGTTCCTGGACTTGTGAACTTGTGAACTGTGAGCCATGACCCTTTGGCTTTGCTTGCCAATGGCACCAATCGTCCAGAACCCTACCATCGTCTTGGTTAAGGAAAGCATCGACCTTTCACCTCATTGTGATCAATGCAAAGCTTCATGTGAACTATGCAGGTTACTTATTTCTCAGGCGTAGATGGACGCGTGGAAACACGTAAAATTGTGTGTGTAACACCATTTTTTTGGAGAAATAAAAAAAACGTAAAAAAAAAATTTACACAAAAACAAGAACTATATAAACACTAAGATTATTTTTTTACTTTTATTCCATCTTTAGTCTCTTGGATTCTATGTTTTGTTAGTGAGGTTGCAGTGTTAGTTGGAAGGTTGAAGATTCGTTTTTGATTCAGAGTAAAAACTTTATATACATATATAGAGATAGATAGATAAACCAAGATATATATGTGTACACGTTCAGGATGCCTGGTGATTCAATAAATCATAAGGACGATCATGAATTACAAAGATATAGGGAGATTGCAAAACAACTAGTGCCTAAAATTGAATTAGTTTATTCTGGTAAAACTCCTAATTCGCAAGAAACTGCAATATTGAAAGAGGTTATTTCATTCTTAACAAATTTACCAAAAAACAGTCATTTATATTGTGATCCATTTTTCAGAGAAATTTCTGTATTTGCATTAGTCATTTTTTCATTTAAACAACAAAACACAATTGATTATGTAACAAAATATTTGGTCGATGCTTTGAATAATTGTGAAGATTGTATTTTACAGTTTGTTAGAGGTAAAAATAAAATTTTACAACATTTTGCCATTCAAAGATTAGTAGCATATCAACATGTAAATGAATTTAGTGATATCGTTGATAGATGGAGAATTCCTATAGTCTTGAGTAGGTTACAAAATATTACAAATGTGCCTTCTTTGGCATCTGCATTATCAAATACATCGAATACATCGAATACATCAGATACATCGAATATATCTGCATCTGTATCTGTATCTGCATCTACTTCTTCTGCATCTTCTTCCAGTTCTACAAAAGAAAATTTAATAATACCCAGAGATATTCAACTAGCATTTTTTGAATGTTTATGTAATCCAAAAATGTTACGATTGGATAAAAATTTAAGAGGAACTTTTGACGCTGTATTTACTTTTTTTCTTTCTTTGAATTTACCTTTATTAACATCCTTTGATTCTATATTAGAATCTGAAAATACAGCAAATGAATTCAACTTAACATCAGATGAACTTTCGAACACCAATGATACTAATAATCTTCAAGGTACCAAAAATGTGTTTTTAACTGCGTTCGTTTCTGGTATAATATATTGTTGGTATGAAGGTAAACAAGATCAAATTGAATGGTCAAAGAGTATTTTAATTTATTTGAAATCAAAAAATTTTAAACTGCACCTCAATACGATTACTTATGACGTTATTGAAGAAATTAATTTTCATAATATCTATTTACAAGATCCAAGCAATTGGAATCATGTTAATGTGTCAAGATTTTGGTTAAAATTTACCTCAATATTAACTTTTATGGATATTTCTGTCATTAAAGAATATTTAGAAATACCAAAAAATATTGAATCATTAAGACAAACCTATAAAAATTTTACTATTGAATCCATTTTTAAATTATGGTACAATCATTTAGCATCTCCATATCAAATGAAACCCGTTTCAATTTTACTAAGGGCTTTTAATGAATTTTTGGAACTTTATAAACAAGATTTTTGGGTTAAAATAGACCCGTATACTTTTCATAGTGTTTTGGATACTATATTCTCAAGAGACTCATATGCATTGGATTTGATAAACGTAGAAAATAATCCTGATGATGATGAAGAAACAATTTTTTTAGATAAAGGTACTCTTTCTGACATGGTAACATGGACAATTCCATTTTATCACTCTGTATCAGACTCTAAAAAAATTCAAATGATTAAAAAAGTTTCCATTATTTTTCTTAACTTCATTGCCAAAAAAACTTCTTCAAATGGATTAACTAATGCATGTTTTTTAAACTCTTCTTCTGCACTTTTGCGATATGTTTTAGTGATAAAAGAAAATGAAAGAAACTTACTTTATGAAAAAGATGACTTTGAAACTACGTTATTCACAAAAATTGATTTTAGGATTTTTATTAATAATCCATTAATTCAAGATATATTCCTTAGAACAATTACAAAACCAGCAGAACTTTATCAGAATTTAGGTTCGTATTTACCATCATTATCGTTAGCCGCAATGCAAGTCATATCAAAATGTATTTCTTTGGATATATTGTTGTTGTGTCATTATTCGTTCAAACTGTATTCTGGAAAAAATATATCAGATTCCTCATCAAGTCTGGTATTATTGGAAAATTTGACAAAACTTTTGGATTTAACTTCATTTCAAGAAGGCCCGATGTTAGCAAAACAACTTTTAATTTCATTTAGAGATATCAATGGGTTATTAGAAGTGCCATTAAAAACTCAAATTGCTCAAACGCATAATACAAATGTTTCGAATTTCTTAAAGCTTTCTACAAAATTATTAGAAAAGTGTGCTGATGTTTCTCCAGGACAAATGTCTGAAATTTTAAGAGACAATGAAGTTGCCTTAGGATTTTGGTCATGCATTTTTTCTTCGAATAACGAATTGTACCAAGCTGCAACAAATATCTTGTATGAAACCTTTGATGTTGAAGGTAGATTGGAAGGTATTCAAGAAATTTTACAAACTAATATAACTGGTCACGTAAGGGCAATCAATTCAGTTTTGACGCATTTGACTAAATGTGAATTTTTTGAATCTTGTCCAAGAGCAGTTAGAGTCTTAATGGATATTGTAAACACCTGTATTGACCCTACATCTGGTATTATTTCTAATTTCTTGACATTAAAAGATGATAATTCTGTAACTGAGTTTCGTAAACTATGGAATCTGATCTGGATATTTCTGGATACTATATATAAATGTACACTGAGATGGGCTTCGAAGTATGAATATTCAGAACTAGAAAATTTCACCAAGGATACATTAGATTTAAGTCGTTCATTGATTGATTCTTACAGTGAATTTTCCACTGTCTTAAATCAAGACGATGTGACTATGTTCGATAGTGTTTTAAGTGCTATCAAAAATATGTTATATTGGTTAAGATTAAGTGATAATCAATTATTGGAATCATGTGTTAGACTCATTTCTTCAACATCCGATCTTGCAAACGAGAAAAACATCAAATTTAATGATACACTTGTTGATATGATGACGAGGTATGCATTGAAAGCTAAGAAATATTCTAATAAACTTACAGAACAACAATCCAACGAAATTCTTTCCAAGGCGAAACTATTTAACAATAAATTAACAGAAACTGTGAAGGAATCGATCGATTCTTATAAAAAAGAAAAAGAACTAGCTGCGCAACTGTCAGAAAAATCATCTTTATCAAACGGATTAATTTCTTCCTCATCACCATCTGAATCGAGGGCAGAATTTTTGCAAAGAAAAGCTATGGCTTCGTCAATTACTGGTAAACCAAAAGCATCTCAGTCGAAACTTACTTCCTTTGGTTCTTTTCAAGCTACATCATCACCAACTCTACAAGGATCCAAAATTTCTTCAGTTCCTCCACTATCAAAAATGGAATTAGCTAGAAGGCAATTGTTGAATAACAGAGTTGTTCATCCTCCAAGTGAAGCAGCGTTTCGTTCAAAGCAGTCGATTGTTAAACGCAATGATAGTAGTAGTGATGAGAGTGAAATTGATATTGAGTCAGCTCGTGAATTATTTGCCACAACAAAATCGAAAAAGAGCATTCAAACTTTAGATATACATGGTAAGAAAGTAAAGAAACAATCAGCAGCAGATCTTGCTAAACAAGAGGAAGAGTACATGAGGAAGAGGTTAAATGTTGATTTGAATCAATTTTATATTCATGTGCTTAAATGGGATTACAACAGAAAGGATGAATTTCCCGATGGTAAACAACTAAGCGAATATAAACCCGTAAAAGATGTTTATAAGACAGTGGAAGAATATCAAAGTGTTATGAGATCTTTGTTATTATTAGAAACTTGGCAAGGGATGTGTTCAGCTAGAGATCGAGAGGAATATATTCCATTTTCGATCATAATTGGTAACCGAACAGTTGTATCTGATTTTTATGAGATTTACGCTTCTGTTAAAAAGTCAAAACTTTCCGAAGCTAACATATCTGAATCAGATATGTTAGTTTTAGCATACTTACCTGATATAAATTATGGGGATAAGGTTAAAAAGGGACATTTCCAACGATCTCAACACACATGTTTAGCTAAAATCAAGACATTAAAGAACGCGAAAAATGATAATGTTGACATTACTTTACGTATTCATAGATCACAGTCATTCACAAAATTTTTGACTGTTAGATCTGAGATTTATTCAATGAAAGTGATGCAAATGACTACAGTTGAAAGAGAGTATACTTCTCTTGAAGGTTTACAATATTATGATCTTGTTTCTCAGATATTATTGGCTAATCCTTTACCTCCTCCAAAGATACCACAATATGAAGTTGAAAAAGTTAAGACAAACTATAACTTAAACGATTCACAAGCAGCTGCTGTCGTTAACACTGTTGCTTCAGATGGTTTTTCATTAATTCAAGGTCCTCCCGGTACAGGTAAAACAAAAACTATTTTGGGTGTAGTAGGATATTTTTTAACAACGCAAAATACATTGCCAAATAATGTGATCAAAGTACCTACTGAACAAAACTCTTCCTCTGCTATGGAGCATTCACTTAAGAAAAAGAAAGTGTTAATCTGTGCACCTAGTAATGCAGCAGTTGATGAAATATGTCTACGTTTGAAAAATGGGATAATGGATAGTAATGGTGCTGTATATAATCCATCTGTTGTTCGTATAGGTAGAACAGACGCTGTGAATACCTCCATCAAAGATCTGACTTTAGAAGAATTGGTGGAAAAGAAAATTGTGCAGAAAAATTATAACATAAGCCGTAATCCAGAATTAGAACGGACTTTCAATTCTCATGTTGCTAAAAGAAGGTCCGCAAGAGCTAAATTAGATGCTGAAAATGGTTCAGTTGATAGCAAACTTTCGACTGAAGAAATTGCCACATTACAATTAGAGATTAGAGAATTGAGTAAAAAAATCAATCAATTAGGAAAAGAAAGAGACGAAATGAGAGAGCAAAACTCAATTAATTATAGAAATAGGGAATTAGATAGAAGAAATGCTCAAGCTCGTATTTTAGCAAATAGTAACGTCATCTGTTCCACTCTATCCGGTGCCGCTCACGATGTTTTGTCCACTTTAGGAGTTAAATTTGATACTGTTATTATTGATGAAGCTTGTCAATGTACTGAGCTTTCTGCAATTATTCCTTTGAGATATGGTGCTAAACGTTGTATAATGGTTGGTGATCCAAACCAATTGCCACCTACGGTGTTATCCAGTAAAGCTTCAAGTTTAAATTATGATCAGTCTCTATTTGTTAGAATGGAAAAAAATTGTACACCATACTTGTTAGATGTTCAATATCGTATGCATCCTGATATAAGTGCTTTCCCTTCCTTAGAATTTTATAATGGAAAATTAAAGGATGGACCTGCGATGGCAGAACTCACAAAAAGGCCATGGCATAGTATCGACTCTTTGGGACCGTATAAGTTTTTTGATATTGTCAGTGGTAGACAGGAACAGAATTCAAAATCTATGTCATATAGCAATCCAGAAGAAAGTAAAGTTGCTGTTGAGTTGGTTGACTTTTTATTGAAAAGATTTGAAAATAAATATGACTTCACAGGAAAAATAGGTGTAATTTCACCATATAAAGAACAAGTATCAAGATTGAGAAGAGAATTTAGAAATCATTTCGGTTTACCAATTGAAAACTACGTTGATTTCAATACAATTGACGGTTTTCAAGGTCAAGAAAAAGAAGTTATCATTATGTCTTGTGTAAGAGCAAATCATTCTGATCATAATACCGGTGTAGGCTTTCTGAAAGACTTCCGTCGTATGAATGTTGCTTTGACAAGAGCTAAGTCTAGTATTTGGATTCTTGGTCATTATGAATCGTTGAAAAAAGATAAACTTTGGAAGCATTTGATATCTAATGCCAAACACAGAAATAAATTAGAATTAGCATGTTCTGGATTCTTGGATATAAACAATAAAAGAGTCGCAAAAGTATTGGAACGGTATAGAAACTCACATGAGTCAATTACTGGTGATGACAATTATAACCCAAATAAAGATAATTATAGCCCTGCCATCACTAATAAAAGAAAGTTGGAAGAATTGAAAAATATCAATGCCAAAGATGAAAACATCAAAAAACATAAAACTACAAGAGATTCAAGTGCTTCCAATCTTCTTCTTCCTTCAACCAAAAAAAAGTCATCTATTTTCAATAAACAGAAAGTTGAAGAACCAAGAACTGGTAGTATGGTTAAGAAAAAATCATCGATTTTTGGTGGACCTGCAATGAATGACTCTCCTGTGAAAAAAGTAATTCCATACATAAATGACAAATCTGTGAAACCTAATGCTTCGAAAGCAAAGACAAAAGATAATAGAAAGGTTCGAATTTCTGATAATATAACGATTATAGAAGATAAAAGTCATAGCAGTAAAAGAGACGGTGAAGTTGCGAATACGGTAGAAGATGACGAAGACGATTGTTATGATCCATTAACGTCGCTTAACTCTTCTTCCATAAAAGTTGATGGTAAAGTGATTAAAAGATATCATTCGCCCCCAAGGCCTAAAAGAATTGAAGAAGAAGATCCATATATTCCTTGATGTCATTGTGTGGTTTGTTTTACACTTTCATTGGCTTCATTGCATCGATCACCATCGGAGTTTTATTTCATAGAGTACTATAATGCTATCAAATATTCATATTACTCGATTAATTTAAGTACCTTGACGCATTTTGGAGGTTTCCAACAAAACAAATTTGAATTTTTCCAAGAACTATATATATGTATATTATATAAAAATTTTTGACATATATTATAATTATGCATTAAAGTTAACAATTAATCCTTCTTCTTTGTTTTTGTATTTTTGGTGACAACTTTATCAGTAGGTTGTAATTTATACGACATATTGATATCATAACTATTGTTATCACTAGATTCGGAGTCGAAATTTCTATTAAAGGTAACGGTTTCATCTGATAAACTAATTTTTGGCGGTGATGTACTTGTAAAATCAAATAAGGAAGGTTTTTTGAAAGTTTTAAATTTTTTTGATAATTCAATAGTGTCATTATTGTTTAGATTGTCTGTTGAATCTGTTTCTAGGTTTTTCGGTACAAATTGGTTTAAGTTTTGATTTGTTAAATTGCTTAATTCAAATAAAGCTTCGTTTAGTACAGTTAATTCAGTTTCCAATAAAATTTTGATGTTAATTAGATTGTCTTCTGTTGCATTTTTCAAAATGACATTCAATGATTTGATCGAATCATCAATAAGTGAAATAATTTCAAGATTATTAATTTTTTTGCTATTTGATAATGATTCATTGATATAACTTTTAGTGTTGTTTTCCAATTCATTTATTACATTAATTACTGAGTCCCAAGTATTTTTTTGATTTGATAAATAAATTGAGTTTTCTTTTTTATAAGATAAACGCTCATTTAAATCTTTGATTTTCAAATCAATAAAATCTTCCATGTTATTAAGAATATTATCTTCTATATCATTATTATCTTTGTTATTTGCCTTATTGGTACCATTGTTTTGTAAATTTAAAAGTGAAAAGGTTGATGAGATAATGCTGCTATAATTTGAATTAACGTTATTTATTACATTTGTATTAGTATAGTTTGGCAAATTTAGACCAATTTTAGATAATAATTTCAGTTTTTTTGATTTGATTTTACTTAAACTTTCATCTATTTTATTCAGTTCATAGTTTTTTTTATTTGAAATATTCAGTTTTTCCTCATTGATAAATTCATAATCTTTTTTCAAAGTATTTAAAATAATCTGTAAATTATTAATGTTTTGATTCAATTTTGACTCACAATCATTTAAGTAATTTAATGATTTCAATAAAATGGCTTTATCTTCAATTTCATTGACAGTAGTATCGTTCAAAGTTGTATTATTGACGCCTATCAATCCAATATATTTATTCATTGAGTCTCTATGGTCAAATTTTATACTTATAGAGTTTTGTGAATCATTTATTGAATTCTTACTGGCATTTAAATTTGTGTTTGCGTTTGTGTTTGTGTTTGTGTTTGTGTTTCTGTTTGTGTTTGTACTTGTGTTCGTGCTTGTACTTGTATTTATGTCAAACTCTTGCCAATTTTTTTTTTCTATAAGTAAATTTTTTTCAATTGATATCAGTTTATTAGATTTATTTTTTAAAGATTCGATGTATTTGATTTCATTATTAATTTTACCATTGAATGTAATCAAATAATTATTTAAATTGATCAAATCATTAAAAACAATCAAAATGTCATTTCTTAATTTGTTTATATCATAAATTTCATTAGATTCATTTTTCAACAATATTCTTTGATGTAATTCAATTAAATTGTTCAAAAAATCCTTAATTTCAACATTTTTCTTCAACACATCATCTAATGTTAATTGTGAGCCACTCATTCTACAAAATAGTCGTTGCTTTTTTAGTTATGTGTAATCATAACCCAGATTCCTTGATCAACTGTGAGAAATAACAATTGCAAATATTGCGACAAACTCAATATAGTATGTCAATTGGCGAGTCTTTGTGTTTGAATGTTTTAGTTCATAAGCTTACTTGACTAAACATTTGTAGATTTACCTATTTTTTCAACTAATTTTTGTCGTCCTTTATATACCAAAAAAATAAACTTTTGTGGAACTAATACAAAATAAAATAAAGAAATGGGCGGCTAAATTTTGAAAAAATGATGATAATATTCAATATTTAATATTCAATATTCAATATTCTGAAACCTTTTTTTATTGGAAAAAAAAGAGTATGCTACAAAACTAAGTATACAATAAAACAATGTAAAGTATATAGAGTTATAAGTTGATGTATGTGACAAATGACAAATGACAAAATGACAGAATGACAGCATATGTGCTTGTTTAGTTTTTTTTAGTCTGATTCCAACCTGACCGACGAGAGAGAGAAGAACAAAGAACGTAAAAAACCACAAGATACTGGCACTAGAAAGTTTAGTTATAGTTGAAAAAAACAAAGTTCATGCGGGAAAGTCCCATTTAAAAGTCTCTCTTTCTCTTGCTGGAGTTCATTTCACTCGAAGGAGCCAGCTGTGGTTGATCCTGAGCGAACATAGAGTCTAGGTTCGAGGACGACATGGTCGAATCATTGACGAGCATCGGGACGTTGACGTTCGAGGGCAAGTCCTGTCTCTTGTAGCCGGGCACCACCATGGAAGAGTACGACGAAGTGTTGATGGTGTTGTTTAGATATTTCTGAGTGGTGTTGTTCAAGTCCATGCTCTGCCTTATCCTCATTCCAATAGAGGACAGCTGGTTGTGGTACTGCGAGAACTGAGGCGAAGCCTGCGCAGCAGGAGAGGTTTGTACTTTCTTTGGCGGGGTGTTCATGTTTTCCATTGGGCTCAAAAAATAGTCAACGACGGGGGCGGGGGTTCTTGTTATTAATAAGTGTTTTCAAAAATGCAGGATGCTGTGTATATGGCGATCAAAGTGCAGCCAAACTGCCCAAAACCCAAAAACGACAAGAGTGGCAAATCCAGTATTGCAGGTATCAAGGTTCAAAAAATACAAATTTAACCGCTTCTTTATATATGAGTCGACTTTCCGACTTCTTTACGCCGCCGAGTGGACCAAACGGGGACATTCCGGGCGAGAAGCAAGAAAAACTTTTTCTGGTCCTCGTCTGTGCGCTTCTTTCCCGCAGCGGCGCAGGAAAATCAGAATGCAAAAAAAAAGTGTAAACAGTGGCTTGGCGTGGTGTGTGGGTGTCGCTTTGTTTACCTTTCTGGTGGTGTATGGGTGGTGTAGATTGTGTTAGTTACCCGGCTGGTAGACTTTCGCGGTTCCGGGTCACCGCTGAGTTAAGGGAGGTGACGCCCTTTCGCCCTTTCGCCCGCACCTCCCCGCCCCCCTCTTTCCCACTTTTCCTCAATCGGCCTAGGCTCGCTGTGCGTTGCCCGTTTTCTCGGACAGGGTCGGTCGGGGGTCTGTGTTCGGAAACCGCTAGCGAGCCTCGCTAGCGGTTTCCGTGAGCTGGGTTGTCTATCAATGGCTGCTCACGGAGCGGTGTTTTGTCCATGACTGTCGCTGCTCGCTATGATTATCTGTTTTTGTTCCACTCGCTCACGGCGTACTAATTTTAACCGCTGATGTTAACCAATGCTGCTTTTTTCATCAATTTTCGAACTCATATATAAAGGGATCGTATTTTCTGCATCGTATTCCATAATGATCAGTGTCTTTACGTTGCAGACAGCCTTCTGTTAGCGGTTCACAAAGTCACAGGAACACACACACATACTTCCAACTTTTGTTTTTGTTACAATGTTGTCTGCTATCTCTTCCAAAAAAACTGTTGAGCTGGAAAATGAGTATTCTGCTCACAATTACCATCCATTACCAGTAGTATTTCATAAAGCTTTGGGCGCTAAGGTTTGGGATCCAGAAGGTAAAGAGTACTTGGATTTTTTATCTGCGTATTCGGCTGTTAACCAAGGACATTGTCATCCAAAAATTGTTGATGCTCTTATTGAACAAGCTAAGGTTCTGACTCTATCTTCGAGAGCTTTTTCAAATGATGTTTTTGCTCAATTTGCAAAATATGTCACCGAATATTTCGATTACGAAATGGTATTGCCAATGAATACAGGTGCTGAAGCGGTTGAAACTGCTTTGAAGTTAGCAAGAAGATGGGGCTATGAAAAGAAAAACATCCCAGCTGATAAAGCAATTATCTTGGGGGTTGAAGGGAATTTCCATGGTAGAACATTTGGGGCTATCTCTCTGTCTACTGATGAAGAGGACTCAAGAAAAAATTTCGGCCCTTTCTTGAAAAATACAATGGCAAATTTACCAGATGACTTCAATCATAAGCTAAGATATGGTAATATTGACGATATTGAATCTGCTTTTGAAAAGTATGGTGATCTAATAGCTGCTATCATCATAGAACCAATTCAAGGTGAAGCAGGTATCGTTGTACCACCTAATGATTACTTACCAAAAATTCAAAAATTATGTAAAAAATATAATATTTTGTTCATTTGTGATGAAATTCAAACTGGTATAGGTAGAACCGGTAAAATGTTATGTTTTGAACATTTTGAAAACGTTAAACCTGATGTAGTTTTATTAGGTAAAGCTATTTCAGGTGGTGTTTTACCAGTGTCTTGTGTATTGTCTTCAAAAGAAATTATGTTGACTTTGCCTCCTGGCTCTCATGGTTCAACTTATGGTGGTAATCCACTATCTTCAAGAGTAGCAATTGCAGCTCTAGAAGTCGTCAAAAATGAAAATTTGGTAGAGAGAGCTCAAATTTTAGGTGAGTTGTTGATGAAAAAATTAAATGAGTTGAAAGATTCAAAACTATCAAATGGCATGATTTCAGAAGTTCGGGGTAAAGGTTTATTGACCGCAATTGTTATCGACTCAGAGAAGGCTAATGGACGGACTGCATGGGACTTGTGTCTATTGATGAAAGACAATGGTGTGTTGGCAAAACCAACTCATGATCATATCATCAGATTAGCTCCTCCTTTAGTTATTTCAGAAGAAGACCTAATGAAAGGTATAAAAGCTATTGAAACCTCTTTGAGTCAACTTCCAACTGCACCAATTTCAGGCCACTAGATATAGTTTTATATTTGATTTGTACTGAAAATAAAATAAACAACAGATATATAGATGAATAGAATCATAAACGTAAATATAAATATTAATTTGAAAGTACTTATGATTGCAAAAATGAATCCAATATTTAGTACTTTTCGTTGCCTTTTGATACCTTGCGCTAAGATCTTTGTATCCATTTGTCACTAGTTTAATTTACGCGTTTTCAGTATCTAATTTAACAATCGATGAGTCTCTCTCTCTTTCTGTTATTCATAACATAACTTTTGAAAAAACATTTATAAGATATAGAATTGTAACTATAACTATAACACCATCCATAAATGAGATAAAAATGTTTATTTGGTAATATCTTAAGGCTTAAAGTTGAGTTTATTAACATTTACCCAAACAGACAAATTTGCCAATGTCATATAAAGTACCGCAAGAAAACTCAAAGAAGAGAATAAAAACTGATGATGATATAAAAATAATTGATACAGAAAATTCAATAACTAACACTCCAGATCTCATTTTACAAAAATCTTTATTTGTTCGTGAAGAATCTGATATGAATGATGATACCACAAATGAACCCATCTCTTTAGATATTGATGAAAGAAATATAAAAAGTGATACTAGTGACCTTCTAAGTCCATATTGCTCTCAAGGTACTTCTTCATTAGAGCCGCTTGTAATGAAATCTGAAACAGGAATCTCACTTTCAGATGAACAAAGAGCTGTGATAAAATTAGCTAAAGATGGACATAACATTTTTTACACAGGTAGTGCAGGTACAGGTAAATCAGTACTATTAAGAGAACTTATAAAAGTTTTGAAAGAACAGCACGGTGGAGAATGTGTTGCAGTCACAGCTTCAACAGGTTTAGCTGCTTGTAACATTGGCGGTACTACAGTTCATTCATTTGCAGGCCTTGGGTTAGCGAAAGAAGATGCTAAAACGCTATTAAGCAAAGTTAAAAGGTCAATAAGACATAAAGAAAGATGGCAAAATATTAGTGTATTAATCATTGATGAAATTTCAATGATTGACTCAGGGTTTTTGGACAAATTAGATTTTGTTGCCAAAAATTTAAGGAAAAGTAATTTACCATTTGGAGGTATACAACTGATTTTTTCTGGTGATTTCTTTCAATTGCCTCCTGTTAGAAGAGATAATGATCCTAATGTCAAAAAGGCCTTTCAATCAAACCTTTGGGGAAATGCATTCGAAGTAACAATTAGGCTGGAAAAGGTTTTCAGACAAAAAGGTGATTTACAGTTTATTTCAATGTTAGAAAAGGCTAGGATGGGAAAAATTGATTTGGAAACAGAGAATCAATTCAGATTATTAAGTAGACCTTTACCTGAAGATGATATTGCTCCTGCACAGTTATTTTCAACTAGAAAAGAAGTTGAAATTGCAAATATATCACAATTGCGAAATTTGAAAGGTGATATATTTGCATTCACAAGTGTTGATGGTGGTTCGATAAAAGATCCAAAATTTAGACAAAATTTATTAGAGAATTTCATGGCTCCAAAAGTTTTGCCTTTGAAAATAGGTGCACAAGTGATGATGATAAAAAATATAGATGAGACTTTAGTTAATGGATCATTGGGTAAAATTGTTTCATTTATAGATGAAGATATGTATTCTTTTTACCTCAAAGTTATACTTTCAGACAGTGCTGATTTGTCTTCTACTTTGCATAAATACAAAGATAATATGGACTTATTAAAATTAAAAGTACTATCTGATAAAAGTGAAACCAATGAACAAAAAACGAGACTCAAAATATCAAAGGAATTATTCTTCAAATCCGACTCATGCATATCACAAATTGATCCTGATATACTTTTTGAGTCATTATATTCAACTGCTAAACAATTATATCCAAATTTCAGTATACAGTCTGAAAATATGAATCTTGTGAAAGAAGTATTCAATAATCTCTACACATTTACGAAAGATAATAAAAAGTTTCCCTTAGTATTATTCAAGACTTCGGATTTGAAAGATAGACTAGTATTAGTAAAACCTGAAGATTGGTCTGTTGAAGATGAAAAGGGCCAAGCTTTGGTTTCTAGAGTACAATTACCTCTAATCCTTGCATGGGCCTTGTCGATTCATAAATCGCAAGGACAAACGATTCCCAAATTGAAAGTTGATTTGAAAAAAGTTTTTGAAGTTGGTCAAGCTTATGTTGCCTTATCAAGGGCAGTATCTAGAGAAGGTTTGCAAGTTCAAAATTTTGATAAAACAAAAATTAGAGTTGATAAAGAAGTGGTTGAATTTTATGAAACTCTTTCGAAACCTGAAGACGCACTAACTTCTGCAAAAAAAATTGTAAAGCCAAAGGTTAACTCTATAAATAACTCAAGTCACAATTTTACAAATAAACCAGTATCTTCATTCTTTAGCGACTCGAAAAGAAAGCACATTGCTTCAAAAAATAACACTGGAATAATAGCTATGTTGACGAAAAGAAACAAACAGAAAACTAAATAGCGTAATAATGCAATAAACATCACTATATGCATGAATGTGTATGTGTCTAAGGGTGTATGCATTTATGCATGTTTGTATGTACTTATCTATATTCTTTTACGAAATATATAAAGAAATCATTGATGTTATAACTCACAATTGATTTTCCGAAATATTTAATCAAGGTTAAAGTACCGTGTATTTGTAAATTTGATTGCCTTATGATAAAGTACTCGAAATAAAATTCGATACGCTATTCGAAACACCATCCAGCAGATTTTTTGAATGCGAAAAATCGTTTCTGAATACTTCGGAATTATTTATGGAATATTCATCATGAATTACATCCCTCGAGAAAAATTCTAGTTCTAAAGCACTCCAATGCGATAGCATAATTTCCATTTCCTTTGTTGGGCAAGTCTGCAAAAGATCAGATGTAAGTTCTAATTGCAAAAGCAAAATCTCGGTAGGCGTTTCATTGTCAAACCAATTTGGATCAGAAAATTTGCATACTTGAAAAACTGTTGCCCATGAAATATTATATTCACCTTTTGTTAAAGTATCTTTACTACTATGATATGCAAAATTAAAGTCTAAATTTGCCAATGCATTGTCAATATGAAACTCTAACAAGCGTGTATTTTCTTGAATGAAAAATTCTGATTTTGTATCAATCGCCATGCCTTGAAATAATTCTTTCAAAATTAGAGTCGTAACAGGTATATCTTTGTACAGTCCTGGATTCAATTCCAGTAATTTAGAGATGATATCACTTGGGTGCTTTTTATAATCAAATATATTAGCGGGCTTAAAAGGAATACCTTTTCCGTAATTGAGTGAATAATTACCTAAACGATTAGCAACTTGTAAAAGGATTTCAAGATGCTCATACTTTTGTTTATCTTGCTCGAGTAAAAGCTCCACTGTCTTAACTGCTTTTTTCATTTCAGGTCTTGTACTCAAACCATTCGATGCATTATTGAAAAAGTGCCAAAAATATTTTTCTAAAGCAGTTTCTTCCAATCCTGAATTTTGAGATGTTGTTAAATCATGCAACAAATCAAATTCCCCTAACTCCAATAATATATCCATCAAAACTGACAATTGCCTTTTAGAAGGGATGTGATTGAAAATGTGAACTGCTTCTTTGGATTTAGGATCTGGAATTAAACTCAAAATATCTTTTACAGCATTTAAACTTGAAATTTTGAAACCACTAGACATGAGTTTTGCTTTAACAGCGGATGTGTAATGGACCAGCTGTGATTCTTCATCTCCTTTCGTGATGGAGTAAATTTCTTTAAAAGAGTAATCTTGTAAAATAGATGAAATATAATGTAAATATGATCTCAAAGTTTTAACAGTGATTCCGTTATTTAATTTGATTGACTGATCAAATTTATCCAATATTGTTTCTATATCTTCGTAAGAAACAAAATTCATCAAGTTTTTACTGTTTTCAAAAATTATCGTTAGAGCTGCCTTTTGAAACTCAGGTTGGAAACTAGATGGAGCTTTAGTTGTAAACTCTTGGAATATTATGTTGAATAAATTGTAGCTTTGTTTGTTTCTGAACTGTAAATATTCTTGATTAAAAATTTTATCAACAAATAAATTCAATTCGTTTTTATAACTCAAATATGCAAAAGTCACTTCAATTAATGATATAATATCACTGTCATTTGAGTGTTCGATCTCAAAAATTGATTCGCTTATTTTATCAATTGTATCACTTGGTGTTAATAATTCAAAGGCTTTGATAGTCATATGGATAGGAATATTTTTAGAATTATTAAAATAATCTAACGGTTCAAGGATGCCATTTATCCATCTTAAAAAGTCTTGATCAATAATTTCTATCTCTTCCCATAACTTTTTGTTGAATAAAACATTGTAAGGATTTATGTTATCGCATATTAAAATACGTTGCCTTAACCAATTAGATATTCTATCTGTAAAAAAAATATTATCATCCATTGTAACCACAGCAAGTGTTCTGTTGATATAATCCTTGACGGCATCAACTCTTTTGGATAGAGTTGTAACATCCATTTCAATAATCGATACTAAATTCTCGTCGGTCTCTAACAAACTAACTATCAAATTATCGTTGTCCATGGATAAATCATATCCACCAACGTCATCGGAGCCACATTTTTCTATGTCCTTTAAAATATCTCCCAAAGAAAGTGGATCCTGTAATTCTGGAAGGAGTACACAAAGAATATCAAGGAAATTGCCTATGTCTTTAAAATTATCCTTTAATTGAGCTAATTTCTCTGAATCTCCATTCGAGGCAAAAATACTAGCCAGTAAATACAATTGATACTCTAGCTTCATTCTCAAAGAGCTGGGTTGTATGTCTTAATGGTAGCAGATAATTTAATATCAATTATTACAGAACCTTGATTCTTCCTAATTTATCGAAATCAGCGAAGCTATTTGCTACTTAAAAATTGGGTATCCTTCAAAGTTACTCTTTTATGGTCAATTGATTCCAGCCTAAATGTAATGTAGTGTACTCGATTCCAAACTTTATAATCCAGTTCAGTGTAATTTAATTTGATATATGTGCCTATTCCTGTGTATTTTGCATTACAGCTGTACTTTGAATATATTTCGAAATTCTGAAAAATCAAAAAATTTGTAAACACCTTCAATCGAAATAACAAATGTTTGATGTTATAGAAAATGAGATTGAATCATGAAGATCAGGGAATATATATATAGTTATCAGCTGAGAAGATTCAAGCTAAGTGATTTATGTGGATTGGCTTTTTCTTTGAAGATTTTATATTGGCATAAGCTAAGAATACATAGGTATACACTCATTATAATAATCACTTATTGTTGAACAATTACGAAAAAAAAAAATTATGAACTCAGAGCAATTTAAAAATGTTGTAACAAAAGTTACTTACAATGATGTCGATCCTTTGTTCTATAACTATATCGATTTGGTGAATAAAATTACATCCTTATCAAAAAAAGTTTTAACTGCACAATTAGATGAATCTACTACTAACATTGATGGAAATGACGGGAATGATACAATTCAGGTGAATAGCAACGATAATGTAAATAGTTTTGATATGGAGACGGTATTAAATTTGGAACAATCTTTGGAATTAAGATATCTTGCGTTAACGAATGAATTGGACGCCAAGAAAGTTACTTTTGAAAACAAAGTGCAACAAAATGAGAATAATGTTGCTTTATTAGAATCACAAATCAAAACAGTATTACCTGAGTTGAAATCTTACAGAGTAAATATACAAAGACGTACACGTAGGCTGCAAGATATGTACAGAAGTGTATTAGATTTGAATGATGATTTATATTCTTTGGCAACAGGAGAAACCACTCTGGTGGCTAAATTAAGTGAATGGGAAATTAAATTGGGAAAAGAACTATCGAAGAAATTAATACAAAAACAATATTTGAAACTGACTGATAAAGAAGATGGGGGTGAACAGATATATTCGATCTCTAGTAACTTGAATAAGTCACCAGAAGAACTGAAATTCATTAATAGTTCTATGAAAATCGATATAGAAAAATTATATGATGAGTTAGAGGTTTCGAAGAGCAAGTGGATCAAAGATGCAGATTTATTTGATAAGATATCCGAAATTCTAAAAGTAGAGCTATTGAGACGTAATGTTAGAATTGATATAAATAAAAATGCAGATGATGACTACGATATGGAAGATGTGGATGATAAAGTACGCGAAAGACATTTAAGAAAATATCAAAAGGATGATCATTTAAAGACATCAGAAAATGAAGAAGGTGTTGATTCCGTAATTGAAAGTGAAGGAGTGGAGGATGAGGAAATGGATGAGGATATTGAAGACGAGGTACCTTCTGATGTGGAACAAGATGGAGGAGAAGACGCAGCAGGCAATGAAAATCTCAATGGAAACATTGATAGCAACGTTGCTGCCAGTGTTGATGAGAATAATGATGAAGACGTCGACCATGAAAACGATGAGGATCAAAGGGGAGAAACAAGAGAACAGTATGAAGAAATGGAACATGAATTTGAAGATGTTGACGTTGAAGAAGAAGAAGACGAAGAAGAAGATTTCCAAGAAAACGGACCAAGCAATGGCGAAGATATCGAAAGTTCAGACTACTCTAACCCAGATATCAACGTGGCAGGCGACGAATGAACTTTGCACATGTAACCGAAACAATAACAGCATTTTATACACACATACATGAGTATATATATATAAATACTAATAGAAGAGAATTATCTGTCTATTGAAATGCAGCTTACCAGCTATCAAAGACCACAGTATCAGGCACGACCAAGTGACAGAAACAGAAGGTCGGTTGTTAACTTTAAGAACAGCGCAAGTACTGTAACAAACGATAGTCGGGTAACATCAGAAATAAAGGAAAAGTTCGAAAGTTCATGAAATTTCTGAAGTAACATCAACTCAACAATAGAAACACAGTGTAAATGAACTAATATATAAGAGATATATAAGATAATTTGTTGTGAGATAATGATCAATTATGAAAGAGACCAAGTGTTGGACATACTCAAATTAGTGGGTTGTATTATATTTTTGTCTTTTTTCAGTTTGCTCTATTTTTCAACTAGTATCAGTTGACCAGGGAAATTCACTCATCTGAAAAATTGACTAGCAAAAAGATTAAGTAAACAGAGACATTTGCTTTTATTGAAAAGGTACTTGTGAGTGTTAAGTGTATATTTTTATTCAGCCATGCAACACCAGGAAAACAGGGCCATGAGTTCTTCAGATAGTGGGCTTAGATCTGTTCCCAAATCAAGAAACCAAGTCGAAGTACAAGTAGGTTTGATTGGAGATGCACAGGTCGGTAAAACTTCTTTGATGGTTAAATATGTGCAAAATATATTTAACGAGGAGTATACTCAAACTCTAGGAGTGAACTTTTTGAAGAGAACTGTTAGTGTACGATCTACAGATATTGTATTCTCATTGATGGATCTGGGTGGTCAAAAAGAGTTTATAAATATGTTACCAATTGCAACGGTGGGGTCTGCTGCAATTGTGTTTCTATTTGATTTAACGAGGCCAGAAACTTTAAATTCTATAAAAAACTGGTATAGACAAGCAAATGGTCTGAATGAAGTAGCCATTCCTCTATTGGTAGGTACCAAATATGATTTATTTATAAATTTCAATAAAGAGTATCAAGATTCTGTATCAAGATTAAGTATGGAAATAGCTCAAGTAATGGATTCGCCACTGATATTTTGTTCGACTTCAAAATCAATTAATATTCAGAAAATATTTAAGATTGCTTTATCAAAGATATTCAATTTGACATTGACCATACCAGAGATTAATGAAATTGGTGATCCATTATTGATTTATAAAACTTTGGGGAATAACTTCAATAATAATAGCAGATCGCATAACAGTAGTCCCACGAAAAGTAATAATATTAATAGTAATGAAAATAATAATGATCACAACAATGAAAATAACTTAAATATTGACGATAGTAATAAAATGAGAAAATCATCGTCAAAAAATCAAAAGTTTCCGCAATCAAGCACATCTGAATATTCAAATAGAAATCAAATATCTGCATCCGTGTCATCGACTCGCTCAACTTCTTTGTCTTCAGCTGGTTTAAATTCTGCATCTTCAAACCCATCATCTACAAACCCATCATCTACACTAACAACTATACCATCGACTAGCAATAGCAGAAATAATAAAATAGAGTGAACTATCCACAAGCATATAAGTAAGTACATTTTTTATGTACTAAATAATTAAATATATATATATAATTGCATTATATAAAGTTTTGACGTAATAGGTGAATATGTTTATTAACTATAACTACTTTAACACTTTATATAATGTTATATTATCTACACACCATTAAATTTCATAGCTAATTACTATAATCTGCGTTCCATTTCTTCAAAACATTTTCAATAATGACTTTATTTATTTTCAATGATATATTTCCTGGATATTTATCCATCTCTATTAATCCAATTTTTTTTAATTGCAGAAATAACATTTTCCAATCAATATAATTCAAAGATTCAATGTTATACATTTTTGCTTTCTCGATATTCTCATTTGATATATTCACAAAAATTTTACTCAACCTTTTGGATAGACTTTCATACTTTTTAGCTATCAATGTCTTACGAATTACTGATAGTATTAAAGTTGAATTTTCCTGACTACTTTTGTCGATATTCACTTTATCTAATTCATAAGCACATATAATCGCACACTGTAATAAGAAGGGTAGCTTATAAATGTTCAGTATCGTAGCATATGGAGTCCATTTGTCTCCAGTTTGGTGTAATGTATCCAGACGTAATTGAATCTTACTGCGCACATTTAACACTAATTGTGAATTGTCTTGAATCGCTGATTTTATGCTGTTAGTGATCAAGGTCTTACATAATGAGGTCACTGCATTAATTCCATCGCAATTCATCGCAATCATTTTACATATTTCAATCAAACGATTTGTAGTTGGTAATTTAATTACGAATGTAGCTTCTTCAGAATTTGAATGTTTTTGCGTATCAATCTCAGACCCTTCGTAGTTATAAATCTTTTTCGAAAAATTCTCTAAGGAGTATCTGGTGAACTTGATTAGATCATCATCTGTCAGTTCTGATAAAACTATGTTTGTTAAGCTAATGTTGTTGATGATATCATTATCTATGTGCAAATAATTTAAGTCCAATTCACGACAGGAAGTAATCACTACTAGTTTTGAGTTAGTATATGTACTCCATTTGATTAAATGTTCTAAAAATGAACATTGTTTAATATTATCTTGTTTGAAATCATCGATTATTATTACGATGTGCTTTTTATTTTGATGATCGATATTTTTGAAATAAAAATCTAGTGCTTTAATACAATCAGAAGTCATTAACATTTGGCCTGCTAATTTTTTCCAAAGCTGAAAGTAAATTTCATCTTCCTTCAAATCAAAATCAATTTGTTTGATATCAATTACAGAAAGTAAATTTTCAAAGGTGTTCGAACTGGAAATATTATTTAGCATCTTATTGAGAAAAAACGATTTACCTGTGGAATGATTACCTCTCATTGAAATATATCCACTTGAACCAGTTATCAATAGTGAATTAATAGCTGAACAAAGACGCAGATATTCATGATTTTTTATTATATCATCAGTATTATTAAAGAAAGGAATTTGGAATGGTTTTACAATTGAAACGTTACGTAAAGGAGTCTTTATTTCTTCATTAGTTTTCTTACCATTGGAAACATCACTTTTGAATTCTATGGAGTTATTTATCTGCGTCAGTGTATCAATCTTCAAAGGATTTTCAAACCTAGATAACGCATTAATATAATGCTTGTATTTGCTCTGCATTTCTCTTAAATCATTTCCTCCAGAATCTAATTTGTTGGTTGTGATAGGGTCTGAATCTTTTCCACAGTCAAATGAAGCAGTCGATTGAATACTGTTTTTTTTGATGTCCATAAAACTGTTTCTATCAATTTTTTCAGAAGGACTTTTTCCATTCTTGTCATTTAGTTTAGTTGGTTTTGAAAGGTTACTTATGTCGGATTTTTTGAAAATCTCGAGAAGTTTATTGCTGTCTTTTTTAGAGTCAATTTTTTGAGAAAGTTTGGAGTTTGAGCTAGTATTAAAGTTAGAATTACTTTGTAAAGTGGGTTTTAAAATAACATTACGATGTTTTTTTTTGATAATATCTGTACTTGCTAATGTGTTTACATTTTCATAACCAAGTATTCTAGATGATGTAGCAATATGTCTGGTATCTATTTGAGGTTTCGAAGTTCGATAATTGTGATCTTTTGAATTCCAATCAAGAATGTTGGATTTTTTGCTACTTATAACAGATAATCTGGAAAGTCTTGACAAGGATGAATCTTCCAAGTCGAAACTTTGATCATTGAATAAATAAGTATCACCTGCATTCTCCTTTTTGGACATTTTTGAGGTATTTGAAGCTGTCTCGTCTAGACATTTCCTTTTTAAAGCACTATTCGACTGATTATTTCTTTGTGCTGTTAGAATATTATTGTTGCTTTCACCATATGTTTGAGAATCTTCGGAGATATCTTCTGATTTCTCAAGACTAGAACTAATTAATCTAGCTTCATGAGATTCGCTACTCAAAATTTCATCTTCATTAATCTTCTCTATTTCAACTGAGGTGGCATCGTCAAATTTGTTATTCTGAATATTCTTTACGTTGTCATTCAGCTCTGTCTTACGTGATTCTGTAGCACTGTTAGCAGTATTTATAGTAGTAGGTTCTGGAATAGTATTAGCTATTTTAATTTTTTCAAAATTAAAATTTTTTTCAAAAGGTTCAAGTTTGGTTTTATTAGATGTTCGAAGTTTCGATAAGCTAGTATTCAGTTTGGAAATATTTTTTTGTGAATCTTCATCATCTAACTCCGTAATCCTACTACTCCGTTCTTTATTTGAGTCTGTTGTTGTTGTGCTGATAGAATCTTGACTTTTTTCTTCAGGATTGTAAACCTTTGCTTTGCTATCAGCTAATTTCTTATCCACTTTGTAAACGTCACGTTTATTTGAACGTGAATGATCTTTGGATCCCGCATTATTTTCCACTTTTAAGGTTGAAGGCTCTAGTTTGATGTTTGTTCTGCTTATTAATTTGAGTTTTGGTAATGGTGCTAAATTACTCTTCGATGTACTTGATAAACTTTTTAAATAATTTTCTGCTGATTTGAAATCACTTTCAATCAGATTTTTTTTCAGTTCTTCAAATTGAATTTCTTTAAAATTGCGTGAATCTGGCTCACACGTATACCTTATTATAAAATCAATATCAGGTCTTGTATTTTTCTCATCCCAGTTATTTGGGCTCATTATGTTTGCGACATTTATAAAATCTTTGATATTGATTTCGGATAACTCTGCTGTTAAATAAATCTCGCTGTGATTAACTTCATTCAAGAATTTTTCTTTGTAATACTCCACAGACTTTGATGAATCAAAGCTTTTTGGTTGTGTTTCTCTATACAAATATGCAGGAATCACTTCAAACCATCTCAAGTAAGTAAATCCAATCAACTCAACGGGATTATTCAGAGTATTTAATCTTATTTCGTTAATCAAATAAATCGAGAAAGTTTTGGTAGTTTGGTCATTCACTATAATACTATCACCTCTAGTGAAACTTACACCATCTGAAATTCTCTGTAAAAAAACTTTCTCTGATCCCCCTCTTCTGGACCGTCTTCTATTATTCTCATCAATTATATTACCACTCTCATCAGTAACAATGACTTGCCATCCTTTTAAAACATTACGAGTAATTTCATTCATAACCAACCAGTAATTAAGTAATAGATTGATTGTTGGTTCTATAGTCCTACAAACTTGAAAAAAAACCAGCAATGAATTTGAAATCAGTCAAGACAAATCCACTTTCAATTAGCTTTTAGTCTTTCAATGGCTTTGTCTTTTCTTTCAATATCTTTTTTCTGAGACACTTATCGACTTCAAGCCTTTTGAAATGTACAATAAAATACTTCAAAGCTATTATGATATCTTACAATACAATTCAGACTTGGGCCATAACACTTATATCACCAAAATATGTTAGCTGACACGTTAATTCAATAGCTTTATTGTTATTGTTTATATTTTGTTTTTATCTTAATTTCTGTTTTCGTTTTCGTTATGTGAAAACACCTAAACCCTTTAGCGGATATTGACAACTGGGCGCTTACGACAGTAAAAAAAATTTATCTAGTGCAATGAGACATTGTATGTTTATCAGTCTGAAACATCAAAAAGATTTGATAGTTTGATATTAATTAGAATTCAAATACTATTAAATGTCTTTTAGATTCAGTTGAATAACTTTTCCAAGTGCTATACACGGTGTCTTTCTTTGAGCAAATATTGGTATGTTAAAGTGATAACATTAGGCTGATTAATAAACAATAATTTGAGCTTGGTTGTTTACAGAAAAGAAAGAGGACAAAAAATCTGTATTTTACTAGTGTATAACCACTGTTTTGATTTTTGATCAACTTGATAGATAAGCCAAATTCAATTCATCTGTTGTTGTTCTCTTTAATGAATTTTTATTCAAACAATGTTTTCTATTTTTCTCACGATTTTCGCATTAAATGACGCTTTTGATATTGTGACACTTGCAAAAAACCATAAGTTAAATAAATAGTAGGAAACGTAAAAATTTTATTAATTTGATATTTAAACCATCTTTATAGAATACACTTATAAAGATAATTTTACATTGGAACGATAGAATTAACCAACCAATTTACTAGTTTAAACAATGTTCCTCACACGATTTATAATTTGGGGAGTAATTTTAGGTGTCAGCGTCGTTCAAATCTTTCTATATGTCCCAATATTTTCTTGTAAATCTACTAGTAATAATTTATTTTGTTTACCAATATACAAGATTAACCTAACAAGTGGTTCAAGGTTTACTAATGATTTCATAGAGACAATCAACGAGATTTTGAGGTTGCTTTCCTATTTGACCTCTGACATGGGATGGAACGGTGAAATGAACAATTCTAAGATACATGAAAATGGTTATCTAAACAAAATAATGGAAGGAAATGACACATTCAAAGTGAATTATTTTGGATACTGTAAAAATAATCAAGGAAAGCTAGATTATTGTACAAAGACAATTTATAGTCCATTAGATCCATTCAGCATGTTAGTTAGAGACATGGGTATTTATTTATCCCAGTACTCTTCAAACTATAAAACAAATCCAAACATAATTGGAACATCATTAGAAAGGTTCTATTACCTAACTTTATATTCCCTTTATGATTTTTTGAAGATGGATCAAAAAAATGGTAATGACTTCTTAAAAATCATATATGGTATCAATCATGTCACAATGTCAGATACAATTCCAGTTTATTCTGAAAATTTCAAAAGTGCTGTTATATTATTATACATCTCAGCAGTATCAAACACCATTCTTAGAAGTCTTATCATTTTGGAGTTTACTGCTGCCATTATCCTTACTTTAACGATATTAGGATTTGGTAGCTTATTATTTATATGGAAAAAGCAATCAAAGTTGCCAACTTTAATTTTGGTGTTGTCCATTTTTTCATTCCTGATTTCTCTTCTTTCTTTCTCATCGACCTTAATTAATGTCTTGAAACTTAAAACATTCGAAAGTAGAGAAGATTTGATGGAAAGTGGTTGGGAAATTTTAACCATTACAATAGGCCCAGGTTTTATCTTTGCTTCTATAAGACATGGGTTACAATGGACTTTATTAATATTAGCTATTTTAGTAAAAAAATATTATTCAAAAACCAATCAAATTGCACCATTACAGGAAACAAAAGAGCCAGATGGTGATGATAAAAACTAGATATATATTTTAAAACATATAAAAACATTTACAACATTTATTATAACATATAAGATTAAATAAACCTTTCTGTCCTTGATATCTATAAAATTTAATATTATTGACCAACATGTTGTTGAACTCTTAATTAGGAATCAACCCCTTCCATACCTTCAAATAATCTACCATAACATTCTGACCACACTTCTCTAAAGTGCTCATAAGGGTCTTCTGGATATAATGAAGTCCCGCATATGAAACAAAACAAACAAGAGCACACACCACATCTCATTTTATTGCAACCTTCACTTCTTTGTACCACAATTCTACAATTTGGGCAACGTTGTAAGTTTGAATCTTTTTCAGCAATCGCAAGGTCTAAAAGTTGATCAGCTAAGTAATCAGTTACCTCAGCTTCAAGCAGCTTTTTCCCATACTTAACCTCAAGCTCTTTTTTAGCATCATCAGACAACACGCCTTCTTCATCAATATATATCTCAACAACTTCCCTTGGTATTCTTACTTTTTTACCACATTTATTGTTATATCCATGCCATGAATGCAAACAATTGAAACAAAATACAAGAGAACAATTCCGACAATTCATCATCGAATTATCCAAGTTTTCCTTCACGCACCATTTATCGCATCTTGGACAAGGTATACATGCTGATGTGCTGTGTTTCGATAGTTTAGTGGCACAATTCGAATAAAACAAATCTTTGTATCTTTTACAAATCTCATCTGGTAGTATACCCTTGAAAAATTGAAAAGGTACTGCTGGTGTAAATAATGTTTCCTTTAATACTGAGTAATCTTTAAAAGAATCTAAATTCAGTTCGTTAAACTTACATTCTGGACATCGTACTGCTTCTACATTACCTTCTTTAATCATCTCAAAATAATAGTTATAAACACAATCTTGACATAAAAAATGTTTAGTTTCTTGTTTGCAAGGTAATTCCATCATTCTTATACCTTTTTTGGTGTCCATGCAAATACAACATGTAAAATTTTTCCTCTGTACTTCTTCTTTGTTTATATTACTTTTCATTGCCTCAAAGTTTCTATACTCTTCAGACGTCAAACATGTTTTAGTATCATCAGGAAACAGTAATGATGCAGCTTCGTCAGAAACGTAGCTAAATACAAGCATTAATATAGGCGTAAAGGGGTCATATAAACTTGAGCTTGGATCAGTCAGTCCACCAAATTCTTCAATGATTTTATTAATCACAGTTTCTTTATCTTTTTCTACCATCCATTTTGATTGGATTGATAAGTTGATACTTTTATTTAGATTTGGGTACTCCCTAGTGTATACACTGAATTGTAAAATTTCAGTAGGAAAGCTAGAAAATGTCAATACTTTATCCTGGAAGATAACTTTCAAATCTTTATGCAACGTTATTTTAAAGGGTAGTTTCCCATTTACCTCTTCAGGTAACGGCTGGTCATTTTCTACCTCTATCTGTTCAATAGTCAACTCAGGATACATATCTTTCAAAATTATCAAGTCATCTTTCAAATTAGCTTTTTCATCCATTTCACTTCTATATATGCCCAAACTCGTCAAATATTCTTCTTTAATTTAAGTCCTCCATACAAATCGAATCCAAATATCTTTCGATGTTGAAGACTGTATACTGTTTTTCCATTTATGTTATAAATTTATCTGCCATTTGAACTGTTTTATTGACCTCATCGAATCTGTTTTTTTAAGAACATGTATAAATATCATCACACCGACTTAGCCGAACTAGCCTTTATCTTTACTTAAGAAAGAAGAATGACAATACCTTTATAAATATTGTTAATAATTATAAATCCAATTGACACTTTGACTGTAACTCCAATAATACAGAATAATTGAAATTCACACCTATTTCACAATTTGCAAAAATTATAACCATATTGAATCACATTTTCTTATATTTTTTTCAGTTTAACTAATATCGCATATCTATTTCTCTATGATTATACAAAATGATATAAAATTTAAAATGTAAACTATTCAACCTTTTGTTTCTTAGGAACTCTTTCTGTGTCAGATCCTAAATTGTCATCATCATCATCATCGTCACTTCCAGAATTCGATTTAGCATCAGAATCATATTCTTCAGCAACGTCATCGTCATCTTCGGAACTGGCTTGAAATTCTTCATCTGGCGAATCATCATCTTCACCTGCAGATCCCATATTGATATCCCCTTCATCACTATCAGAACCCAAGGCTGTTTGTAATCTTTGCTGAGCTTCTTTTTCTTCATTTCTAACTTTTATAGACTTAGAAGTTATGAATAATTCCAACAATTGCTGTTCTTCTTTACTTATGTTACCAAATGTGATATTACCCCTATTAAAACGAAGGACGATTTCCAAATCAAACGTTCTCGATGTTGTAGTTTGACCAGCTCTCGAAATATTAATTGAACTTACATCTGAAAATGGAATATACAATGTTGGTTTTGTTAAAAACAAGAAAGCGTTATCTAATGGATACAGATAACCTTCATTGGCTTTATAAGAACATGACACGGCACAACTATCAAATTTAGATTTATATGAACCAGGAACAATGACTCTACGTCCTGTCAAACCTTTTAGGACATGACTTATAACTATGTGTGTTTTGGCATCATATTGTCTCTTTAAAGTGTCTTTGAAATTTTCTTCATAATCAGCATCATCTAGGTTCAACTGAACTTCAGTTTCTTCATCTTTTTGGAATTGCAAAACTACGTATGGATAAGAGGTTTGACCTTGACGCAATGGTGGTTCAATACTTAAGACAATTAAATGATGAATATCGTCAGCTTTTGGCAAAGAAATAATCTTTTGTATTTGACGATGTTGAAGTTTGTATTCGTAAGTCTTACCTCTTAATCTGATAGAATTCTTGTATATATCAATATCGTAACGACCTCTTGGTGTGGTAAAGAAGACATCTGGGAACGAAACAATAACATCACCAGCTGTTTCACCAATATCGGCTTTTTCTTTTAATTCTTCGTAGAAAGTTTCTGCCATTGATTTTTCTTCTACCTCTTCTTGTTCACTATCTGCCATTTCTACATCACCTTCATTTTCAACTTTAACCTTACCGTCTTCAGTTTCAACTTTAACTGTTCCATCTTCATTTTCTTTTTTGACTGCATTATCTTCACTCTCACCTTTAATATTCTCAAAGTCTGATTCCTCTTTGACAGTATCTGGGATATAAAATCTCATTTCTACCATTTCATCACCAGCAGGTTGATAGTTCTCATCTTGAATGTCAAATTCAATAGAAACTTCATTTTTGTTTGTCAAGTTAGTATTGTTAATTCTAGAGTAAGGGATTTCAAATGTTGGTTTACCATTAAGAGAGAAAACCATTTCGTTTCTTGCTAAATCAGTTTTACCCCAATTCCAACCACGTAAAGAATGCTCTTTGTGTTCTAATTGGATATCAAATCTTCTATGAAAATCGCTCTTAATGGTATCAAAATCATCTTCTGAGAAACCATCTAATTGTAAAACACCTTGGTTTTTAGTATTGATTTTTAACTCATAGCCTCTGCAACCCCTACTCCATTGAATAGTAGATAACTCAGTGGCTGGCAATAAAAATGGTGCTTTGGCTTTGTTAGCAGCAGAACCACCACTATTTGATGCTTTCCAACCTAAACCTGAGTCTGCAACACGAAATCTACCATTGACTTTGGATTGATTCAAATAAATTCTATCAAAATCTGTACTCATCGCTAACTGTATAGCTTTACTTTGCGTTACTTGTTCTGAAATAAAACTCTCTTTACAATCAAAAATTAGGATATCGAGTCTTCTTATTGGGTCAAGTATCTAACCACAGTATCGAGTCAACTTTAAGAGTTCTTTGAATGTTTTACAACTATAAGATGTTTTATCATGATATTTTCATTATCGTTAGAAGTTTACAAGGTGTGAAAAGTCAAAAACGCGTCTTGAATTCTTGTTACGTAAATAATGACATACAAAATAGATATCTCACCGATAAATTGAAAGGTATTAGGGAATTGAGCTAAACAGATGATTCCTAATGCCAACTTTATTTATCTAAGAGAGTTGCAAAATGTATATTGCTATAATAAGCTAGTCTAATAAACGGATTCGATACCTTTCAAAAAGGCAACTAGACCAACAGCGCCCGGATCTGGAACGTTTGATGAATCACCAACGTATGATGCTCTACCGAATTTGGCTTCAAAGGTAGCAGTACTTTCAGCGCCCTTTTCAGCAGCTTCCACTGCCTTCTTGAAATTCTTGGTTTTATCGAATTCTTCTATGAATGGCTGTAAAGCATCTATCATTGTAGATGAGCCTACTCTTGCTTTTGTGTACTTGAATAAAGTATCTAATGAGAACTTCAAAGCTTTCGCACATATCTCTGATGTAACTTCTTGATTTTGATCATCACAGAATTTGATAATACCAGTCGAAAAAGCTGAAATTAAAATTGAATATAAACCACCGGATGTGCCACCCATTGAACTTTCAATAATATCCGAAAGTTGAGCTGCTGCTTCTGATAAAGATGTTTTGGAAAGTTTGTTTAAGTTTTTAACAATGCTTTCCGTACCGGCAACTAAAGTGTAACCACAGTCACCATCACCAACTTGGGTATCCAAAGAAGTGATATGAGGTTCCGCTTCAGCAATTGCATTTGAACCTGATTTCATCCATTTTGAAAAAGATTCGAAATCATAAGACCCCGCATCCTTAACCTTAACATTATTCTTCAAGATATCTTCATCAACAATTGGCTTTTGAGCATGAGATGTTACCGTCCATCCTGGAGCATCTGTGTGGAAATTCAAAAGATCTAAAACAGATTCAATCTCAGGAAATTTTTGTTTCAAACCTTTGGTCGCTTTTGTCACATTTAATAATGTGATGCTAAAACCATTTCCATTAAATGCGGTCATCAATGTACCAGAAATGGATTGTACAGGAACAATATTATAGTCACTCTTTAAGAACTTTGTAACTATGGAAACAATTGAGTTTACAATCATATTAGAAACGCCACCTAGATTGTTAACAAGTAGAACAACATCATCGTCCTTCTCAAAATCTACAAAGTGTCTATCTTTATCACTTGAATCTAAAAGAGCCGGTAACATATATTTACTGATTAAATCTTCCGTGGATGGAATTGGCTCCAAAATTTGGACCCCTGGTTCGTTATGGATACCCATACCTAACTCTAATTGATTTTCAGTTAATGTAGTTTCAAATTTTCTGCCCGGGACTTTACAATGTTCCAAAGATGAACCAATTGTAACCAGGTTGTCGTTGATTATGGTTGCGACATCAGCTGTACCAGTTAATCCATATTTTTCTGAATACAGTTTTGCAAAAGCACCAACAATTTTATGAACCAAAACTGTACCAGCCAAAGCTCTTCTTCCTACCATACCCCCCTTGGCTCTACCAACAGCGACATCATCACCTACAATAAAAACGTGACAATCTATACCATGAGCTCTAGCTCTTTCAGCAGCTAGACCAAAATGTAAAACATCACCGGTATAATTTTTCACAATCAGCAAAACTCCTTTTGAATCTTTAGCAACCAATCTGATTGCATTTAGGATTTGTTTTGTGGTAGGGGAAGCAAAAATATCACCACAAACAGCACCACTTAACATCCCATCACCTATAAATCCAGCGTGTGTAGGCTCATGACCACTACCACCACCAGAGATTAATGCTATTTGAGATTTGTTTGTTTTTCTAAATAAAATCTTTTCCTCCGGGACTAATGTGATGGATGGATTAGTTAAAGCAAACCCTTCTAAACTTGAACTCAGTGGATCGTTAACTTCAAATGATTTCACCATTATTTTGTGTTTTTAGAACTAGTTTTCGTAAATCAAAAAAGCCAAATTACTTACTTCTTGCTGTAGCTTTCAACAACTTAAAAACTTCAATCATTGAAGGATAATGTCTTTGAACCACTCATTCATTTTCTAATCCATGTCACTTATATAACCTTAAAGATGTAAGTTTTTTAATATTACGGCTCGGAATTCTTCAAACAAAAAAAGCTCATAGTAAAGGCCCATGGTAGAGGTTCATAAAAGAGGTTCATAAGAAACTAGGAACTACAAGACATGAAAAGAGTATAGGTTTAAGTGGTCGTAATTGGCAAAGAATGTCTAGTTAATGAAGTGCAACCTTTCTGCTTAACAATCAAGAAGATAGAAAAGTAAATTAAAATATAAATTAGAGTTTTAGTCTGTTTGTGTCCTTATACATATAATAAATCTGTTATAAAAAAAATTAGTGAAATGTCAATTATTGGGGGTAGATATTCTCTTTCGCTAGAATATCTTGTTGAAAAGTAGCATTTTTATTCATGAATTGATTAATGCGTTCTTCATTATTTATTACTTCCTCTGTTTCGGATTTATTGTCAAAATGGCGTTTATAAATGACCTTTATAATTTTTTTGTATTCACTACTTGCCTCCATGAAGTGTGTCAAATCATAATAAATTCTGCAAATTGTGAAATAATATAATAAAAACCAAGTATTAAAATATTCTTTGCATTGTTTGAACAACACAAATAATTGTTCATGTAATTTTTTGTTTGCTAATTCCAAATCTTCTTTAACTTCTAGTAAATGGCTTTCAATTTTGATTCTTGAAAGTTCTTCTGAATTTGTTAATTGTCTTGAAAAATCATTGGTGTTCTCTTTTAATTCTGAATATTTTATAAACAATTCATGATAATTGACATTAATTCTATCTCTGTATTGAATGTAATAGGATATTTTTGAAAATGCTTCATCAAGGTATCTTAATGGTAGAATAATTTTTATTTCAAAGAACTGCAATGAGTTTTCAATTTTACAATACATTCTACTCATTTGATTGTGAAACAAAATCATATCGACATTTTTACTTACACTGTCATCATGAAATTTCAAATTGTAAAAACTGTAATCGTTTGAAAAACTTCTTGAAAGTTCATCTCTACCAAACACTTTATAAAACAATTCTAAAGTGTTACAAAAATAAACACCAGCCGAATGAAATGAATTTCTTTGAATTTTTGAGTATCTATAAAGTTTCTTGATTTCATTTTTAATACAATTAAACTTATTGATATCATTTTCCAAATCCAAATGTAAACTTGAATCGTCAACATCAAACAATTTACATTCTTTTATTGACTTCCCTGACAAATATCCCGATGTTGGTTCTTTAATTTTATCCTTTGCTTTATTTTCCTTAATATCATGTATATTCATCTTAATACCTGGTACTACAATTGGTGATAGTTTCACTGGAGCTGTAAAGTATTTTATTATGTTCAGGTCTCTACAAAAGTACCATAAAATAGAAAAAAAATGCTATTTACTTTTACCTCATCAAAAACTAACATAAAAAGCTATGATACTTTGATAACCTCAATCAATAAAGTAGCAAACCAAATTTCAAATATTGGCCTGTCATACACATTGTTGCTAAGTAATAATCATCAAAAATTAAAAGACGTATCTGAACTCTCAAGAAGTGACGCACTTTAAGATTTTGTGTCATTGAAACCAAAATAATATTTTTTACCACTAGAATATGAAGATATGTGTAAAGAAAAAGAGCAAAAATCATCAAAAAAAACGAAACTTACAAAAATAACAAAATTTTGCTTTCAATTTGTTATTTCTGGCTTACATCTGTATATGCATTGTTTGTTTAAGTTAGTCAGGATGATATCCAAGGCATACTTTTCAGGTACTGTTACCTCTACATTTCTGACAACTGTTATCTTCTACCTTTTCAAAATAAGAAAGGTAGAAGAAGGCAGTTTGAATTATTCTCACCACTGCTACACATAATCTCTTTGAATGTAAAATATCAAGCACATTATCGTAAGTTGAATGAGCAATATTCGAAGTCCATGTAGTGACATCCTTGCTTAGTTTACAGGATTTGTCAGTCATAATTGGCATGGAAGTGACGCGAAATACAAGAGTCGATAGCTTTAATTGATTTGGAAAATTGGATATTTGGAAAAAAGAAAAGTAAAAAATAATTCTTGGTTTGGTGTAATGGTCAAAGAAACATGAAACATCGATGACTATTGTAATCAAAATTTGATTAGTTTAGAATAAATTGTTGCTAATTAATGATAAGAGCTTCTTTAATTGTTAATCGAATGATCGATTATTTGAAAAAGCTTATATGTATATATATAAGTGAGAGAACAAGTATTGAAAATATTGAAAAAAAGATTCATGCCTTTAATGATGCATCCATTTTATGTTTCTTTACTTTGAATTGAAAATAATTGGATCGATAAATAATAGCAAAACCAAGGCCTTTGTTTTTACTTAACTTTGAATATAGTTGTTACAAATGACCATTAAATTAGAAATCATAAATAGCATTAGGGAAAAATTAATTCCAAATGATGATCTCGATGATCTAAAAGATAAATTTTTGATCGATTTCAAATGGAGGTTACAGAATAGTGAGGTTTCAATGTTACCAAGTGGTATTATAAATGAAGATATTAAAGTATCAAATAATAATAATGTTTATGTTTCAATTGATTTTGGTGGTAGTGTTCTGAAAATTGCTGTCTTGAAACATAATTCAAAGAAAATGGATTTTGAAATACTTTATCAAGATTCAATTTATATAACATCTCGATTAGTTGATATGAATTTTTTTGAAAAGATGGTATTTTGGATTTGTGATTCGTTATCGGAAATTTTAAACTTTAAGGACAGTTTATCTATTTTTATTTCAACAACTTTTAGTTTCCCATTGGATTCTAAAAATAAAATCGTTACAATGGGTAAAGGTTTTGAATTGACTGATGAAATAAAAGACATTTCACTAAATAATATTCTTAACAAGATGTTTAACAAATACAAGGCGGAGAATGAATGTAATCAAAATACACATTTTTTAATTTGTGATATAGTCAATGATTCAGTAGCTGTTTACATAAATTGGAGATTTATTTCACACAATTCTTCGCTTGCACTTATATTAGGTACAGGTGTGAACTGTTGCTTTGAAATGTTAAGTTCAGAAATACCAGAATTTAAAAAGATACATTCAGATCCAGACACAAGTCAAAAGGTAATTATAAACTCCGAAGCAGGATTTTTGGGACAAGAGTTTATCAAGTTGACCTCATTTGAAGAAAGTTTCAAAGATAATGGTTTAAATATGCCTCTAGAGTTTATCACTTCTGGTAAATATATATCTGCGTCATTTTTAAAATTATTGAATCACTATAGAATCCCTTATAACAAAAATATTGAATTTGATGGCCAAGCATTCAGTGAAATAATAAAGGGAACCTCTAAATTTATATCACCATCTTATCTCAGTGTCTGTAAAGAAATTGCATTAACTTATTTAGAAAGGGCATCGAAATATTTGGTAGCCATGATAAAAGCTGTGATGGAATTAATTGGAAATGATTTGCAGCAGTCGCAGCAACCTATTAAAATCGGTTTTGTGGGATCATTTTTAGCAAATATTGAAGAATATAAGGAAATGATAGAGAAGATATCAAAAAATAGTTTTGAACTTACATTCATGAAGGACAGTAACTTAAAAGGTGCTACTATTTCAACTTGGACAAATTCTGGCCATCATTAGCGTTTTAGCACGTTTACAACAAATGTTTTTGATAAAATTTTGAAATGTAGCCTCATTAACGTAAAATCATAAAATGAAGTAAATAGCATATAATTATATCTTTTATTGACTTTCATTAGCATCCATAACTATAATATCATAAAATTAGTTAATCATAAATATGTTCACTGTCAATTTTGAAATATCCAACTTGAGGGTATTTTCTTTGGAAAAATTTAAACCAATTGTCGATTCTTTCTAACTCAATATTTGTTACGTTGCTGATATTCGAGGAGCATTCTTTTGATAATGACGAGAGGTCCCAACTATTGTAACCAAAAATGTTTGAGCAGTCTTTACCGGTGAATTTTTTGTAAGGGCCCCAAGCTCCATAAAATCTCGAACCTCTAGTAACATCAAATACATTTCCTTTTATACTCAAAAGTATTCTAGATGACTCATTATCGCCACTATATTGCTTCAGTTCCTGTTCACTAAACAAAATAGGAACCTTTTCATAATTCGCATACCAAAAGTCTGGTATATCCAGACTATTTTGCTTGCTTGAACTGTTATATTGGCATATGATATAATTTCCTGTCGTTATTTTTGAGATTAAACAAATAAATAAGAACAAGCCTAATAGCATTCTAATATAGTCCAATAGATTGAACTTGATCTCGACTTCATCCAAAACTTTTACTTCTTCATCAGTTTTTTTATTTGTAATATTTTTCATTTTTGGTTATCACAGTTTAACTGAAGGTTTTATTTTTGTTTTGATATACTTCTTTAGATAAATAAATTGTTTATAAACATTGTAATAATTGAAATTAGTGTTTTATTTACATTTATTTCAATGAATCTTGTAAATGAGATCTTATTGATTCCATTAATCATTTTTGCGATGATGCTATAAACGGAATAATTTCGTAACAAGCATTGTAACCTTAATTTATTTTTTTGGTTGCGTTGGGGTTTTTTCAATAAACTACATATAAACAAGCAAGATATAAAATATCGAAATCAAAAAATTAATCATTTGTTAATCTGTATCCATGATACATTTAAATCATATTGTATTGAAATAATACAGGAAATTATAGACGTTAACCTATGTACTCATCCGATTATCTAATAAACAGATATATAATTGTTAATCCTTTCTCTTTGATTTTGAGCAATACATTCTGCAATCCACGTTATGTTTCTGACTTCTTGTTCTTTTGATTTCATCCATGCCCATATTGTGCTTACAGCAAACTGTTGTGTGAAAGCATCTCTACATAATTCCATTTCATATTTATAAAATTGATCTTCTAAATTACCAGATTCTAAGATACCTTTATATTCATAAACATTACTAATGATACTTCTAACGGTTTCAAAATCTTGCGCTTCTGCTAGATGTGCTGTAGCAATTGGATAAAGTTTGCCTAACTCAGGCAATAAAGCTCTTTTCAAATCTGGTCCAATATCTTCACTTTGTAATGAATTTAATGCGATATTGATACTTCTTCTATCAGCTTCAAATACAATTAGATCTTGCATAACTTCTTTTGCCGGTTCAGGTAACTTTTCAGTGATAAACTTATAAAAATCATCCAAATAAGCTTTGTATAGTTTATTTCTTATGATTTCAATATTTAAATCATCCAACTCTTCGGCATTTCCAAAACAATCACTAAAATAAGGTGCTAATGGTGTATCAACTAGTACAGTTTCATATAAAGATTCCAAGTCTGTAGCAACTGATAGTGTAGGTAAAGTATCAAACCAACCTAAAGGATGACAACGATCTAAAATCTCAGCTTTATCACGATCATGAATAGTACCTGTAATCATTAATGTGACATTATCAATCATATAGCCATAAGTAATATAATCCATGAATTTTTTTGTCAAGCCACTGGTTTGGTCTCTAATATAATTAAATTCATGGTACAATTTTTCAGAAGCCAATTCTTGAATAATTGAAGTCGTTAATCCTTCAGTAGCAACAGAAGATAAAAAATTACCGTAATCTGTTGAAGACAGCTGCAATTTGAAATCATCTAAAGTATCACATTGTGTCAAATTCAAATATTGATTACTAGTTAACAAACCATTCCTATACCCTCTGACTACACCTTCTATGAACCCATTATCAATATTAAAATATACACCTTCCATTTCTTCCTGTACAGTAAAAACTTTTATATTTTTTACCTTAATTGAGCTCTTTTTTCTTAACTAAAAGGTCACCGTTCTTTTCAAGCAATAGTCAAACTGCCTGGTATCATCAAGATGAACATAATCTTTAGCAACAATGCATAGCATAAAAGCAATGTAAAATCCAAAATTGATTGTAGCACATCTATAACGAATAATCCAGAATGATAGTATAACCAATATTCAGTTATTAGGTTTGTTGCAAAATTACGGTTATTATTTTACCCATAATACAAATCACCCATCATCCATAATTAAGAAACAAGAAAAATTTCATTTCCGGGTTACACGTATGTGCGTGACTGTTTTCCACCCAGACATCTTTCCAAAATGCTTTTAGGTGTTTTATGTTTTTATGTTTTTTTTTTCAGGAAATAAAAAATTGACGGTAACGTGACTGATTTCGATTGTCATACTAAACCAGCCACACCTTGAGAAAAAAAAAAAGTACGAAAAGACTCTTTGAGTTTGTCCATTGCGCATCAGGGGTGGGTTCACAACTGTCTCTTTTTCACAGGCTGGTTGTCTGTTCAGAGAGAAAAACTTCAACAACTCACAACGGCGTTCGTGGGCTTGTGGAATAAGCAGGCTCCTTGTAAAACTTTACTTAATTTAGTTTTCTGCCTGCTGAATGTTTTTATATCCTCTTATTAACTAACTGTTACCAACTATTCATGTAAGAATTTCAATGTCTGTCTGTGTGTTATTTCATTCACTGTTTATGTGTGATTGTTACACTACTGTTCTATTCAGAATAATCGACATAGTATATTGCATCAAAATTTCATGGCAATAAACTTTTGTAATTTTTGTATTATGTGGAAAGCTATGTTCAATACAAACTGATGGTGCTACCAATAATGAATAATGTACTCAAATCAAACCTTGCTCAAAATATTCATCATCACCTAGTACACCATCCATCTCTTTTACAACTTCTGAAACTTAATACTCTCCGAGAAGTTTTTCATTATGACAATTTCACTATCTTTTATTTCAGTCCGTCTAATACACTCTCAAATTATAGCATGAAATATTTATATATCATTTTTATTCACATCTTACTATTATATTATGTTTATCTTGTTTTTATGTATGTGTAATTCTTGACAAGTTGGTTTTGTTGAATATATAAAAGAAGGTTTTTAGATTTTATTTTAATCTCATTTCAAAAATATTTCAGAAACCCATAGATATATCAACCAATAATGAGTGCCCAACAAGTATGTTAATATATTCGTGTGAATTTTTTTTATTGATATCACCACAAGAAAAATAAGATAATGAAACAAACTAATTGGAAGTGGAATAGCCCCAGTTTCATGCATTGAAATTGATATGATTATGTTAGAGACTGTCATTTTGGCAACTAGTTATATGAGGAGTAAAGATGACGCAGAGTATCACAGAATTTTCCAAATGATTTATCATTGTGAATTACATGTTATTATCAAGTGCTGATATTATACGTGTTTAATCTCAAAACAAAAATGTTGTGATATATATGTGTTGCTATAACCTATTCGACGAGTTGGATATAGGATTTGTGACAGAATTCAGAGATATTATGGTTGAATTGTGAAGATTTTTATCTTTGCAATCGAAAGAAATGTCTTGTAGTGAAAAGAGATGTTTTGTAATATAGTATTTTTAGTTTACGAATTTGAAATGATACATTAAGCTTACCGTAATTCATCGTTTAAGAACAATCACTGGCTGAAGATACGACACTATGATTATTGAAGTTTTCCTTTTCTTTATGTTGAAATTAAATGCATCCACGTATTACTGAAGAATCTCTCATACGTTGTGGAAGAGATGACATCTCGAATGTGTTTCAATTGGTTTGCTTTCAGTCATAAGCATCAGGCTTTTTTTTTCATTTGATATCAAAACGTTATAAAATAAGATAATATTTTTACTAACATAATGTTGTATTGGATTTTTTTATTTCCATGTACTTATCGTTTAACAGGCCCCAAAGTGGTATCCATCTGAAGACGTTGCTGCTCCAAAGAAGACCAGAAAGGCTTCTCGTCCACAAAAGTTAAGAGCTTCATTAGTTCCAGGTACTGTTTTAATCTTATTAGCCGGCCGTTTCAGAGGTAAGAGAGTTGTTTACTTGAAACATATGGAAGACAACACTTTATTAGTCACCGGTCCATTTAAGGTCAACGGTGTTCCATTAAGAAGAGTCAATGCTCGTTTCGTCATTGCTACTTCCACCAAGGTCTCTGTTGAAGGTGTTTCTGTTGAAAAATTCAACGCTGAATACTTTGCTAAGGAAAAATTAACCAAGAAGCAAAAGCAAGAAGCTAACATGTTCCCAGAAAAGCAAGTTAAGGAATTAAAGGCTGAACGTGTTGAAGACCAAAAGAACGTTGACAAAGCTTTATTAGCTGAAATCAAGAAGACCCCATTATTAAAGCAATACTTAGCTGCTTCTTTCTCTTTAAAGAATGGTGACAGACCACATTTATTAAAATTCTAAATAAATTGATATAAAATAAAAAAAAAAGAGAGACTGAAATAAGAAAAGTATAATGATATGAGAGCTAACAGAAAACTTAATTTATATATTCAATAATTTGAATTTGTTATTTTGGTTTAAGCTCTCAATTTATTTAAAAACACTCTATCCTATTTCTCTATTTTAACTTTATATAATTATCTTTTACTAAGAATTACATTTTGAAAATAAATAAAAATTTAAATAATATTACATTTTATCAAATCTTATTGTAGTGCCAATGAACATTTAATCTTATATTAGATAGGTGCAACTTCAAAATTGTTTCTTGAATAGACAGATAGCTATTGTCGTGAAAAGAGGACTTTTTAAATGATGCGACGCAGAAGTCTCTTCTAAGTCGAACAAAGTTCGAAGTTATGAACACCATATCTTAGTCCAGAAGCATTCTGCAACTGAGAATAGCATATCATTAACTCTGTCATAGTCATCCAATATCAAATCCCAATCAATATTATCAATTATTTATGGTATTGCATATTTCTATTTATGCTAGATCTCTGCTTCCAAAAAGTTCGCTTAAATTTGAAAATAATATCTTTGTGTTTCTGAACAGTCAGTAATGCTACTTCCGGATATGTTAACCACACGGTGAGGTGAATTCATCACATTAATAGAAGTAAAGTTATGTTCTGAAACAATTATAACATGTTTAAGTAATTTTTTGAAATACTTTGGCTGGTTCTTCTTGCCACTCGAAACCTGCCAAATCAATCATTTTTTATTTCATATAATAGCATCATTTTGATTTCAGTAATGAAACTGGACAAGGTCTCGCTCTACATTGAATAAAATTGAAAGGGCAGATCAGACGTATAATAAGTGTTTGAAAAATGTCTATTGTTAAAGATTCAAAATTGGAGGGCAAAGATATTGCTACCAATGAAAACCAAAGATCGAGGTCAAACAATAACCAAAAAAGTTAATTAAATGTTGACAACAAAAAAACTGGAACGTTGCGAAGGGAGGAGAATCCTGACAAGAAAGAGAGAAATTCGAAACCAAGGAAGGGGAGGTCTCCAAGTCTTAAATTTACTAAATCTTCAGAAAATACTAAAACACAAAAAAAATTCAATATATTCAAATTCAATCAAAAAAGAACGTCAAAAGACAGAAAAATAGGTAAAAGAACGTGTTTCGGTTGCCACTTCATTTGATCGAAAGAAAACTTTCAATATCAACACTTCCAACTCTGAAGTTGTCTTTGATCTGACGCCATAAAAGGTGAATGAAAATAAGATTGTTTCACAAGATCCTTGTAAACTTGCTGGTCGTTTAGATTACGGTACCCAAGGTATTAAAGTCGAAGTTTTGACTAATCATTGTACATTGTCCGTTGGTCAGATGGTTTGAAAAATAAAGTTTCGTCTGATTTGAAAACTTCAATAGATGCTTGGTAAAAAAATGCTTTCGTTTATACATATCATATTGATTTTATTCAGAAACCAACAAACCCATAAGTGTAAAAGACAATAGGCAAAGGTGCTCTAGCGACTACTCCTCGACCTTTGAATAAAGCGGAAAAAATTGAATTAATTGAATCTCTATTTGACGAAGATGACCACCTATTGAAGTACAAGGATGCGATCAGTTTCAATGGTGAAGATACTCTGTATTCTTTAACTCCATTTGAAGAGTTTATGCTGTTTGACGGTTGTTGGAATATAAGTACTAGGCAAACTAAAAAAGAGTACTCTTCTGATGTTATGGATTCTGATTCTAGAATTTCTAAACACCCTAAACAAGCCTCTAAACAATCTTTAGATATAGTGAAACAAATTGTTTTAAAATTTACAGCTAAATTGAGTTTGAAGGGTATTTACAATTCTACAACTACACAAAATACCATGCAACAAGAGGAGAAGTTTTTTAATGCTGATAAAGCAGCTTTGATGCAACTACTAGGTTGTAAATTTGTCGCAAATGGTGATGAGGTTTTCCAATTAAACGGTAACAAATTCTATATATAAAGTGAAGCTGCGAAACCAACACATTTTGTGGCTAGTTCTTACTTGTTGCATGGCTTTACTGTCTCTTTACGCTATATATATGGTGCGGTAGCTCTGAATACTATCAACATAATTGGTGCATTTGTTAAACATACTAGATACTACCGGATGATAGACGATACAAAGAAAAGAAAAACTTTGAATACTCATTAACAGATTATATCATTGAGTGTTACAAAGCGGATAAAGCAAAATGCAACAGAGGTTCTCCCTTTAGAGGAACACCAACTGCAAAAGATATTAATTTGTTCATCAAAGTAAATAAGAATTTAAATGCACAATTAAAGGGCTTGAAAGTTCATAGGCCTCATATCAATTATAGTATTAACGCAGATGGCACTCCCAAGGCGCCTCGTAAAATTAAATCAAAAGCTATTATTGGATTTACTCGCGAAAGCGTAAATTTGATGAAATTCAAGACTGATGGTCCAAATGGGCGTGTAATGGATATTAACACCTATTTTAGACAGAAGTATAACATCCAATTGAAGTATCCTGATGTTCAATTAGTTAATTTGGGTGATTCCATTACTGCTCCTGCTGAATGTTGTAGAATTATGCCATGTCAAAAATCTAAAGGTTTACTTCAGAATAGCAAGAAATATATGGAGTTTGGTGCTTTGAGACCAACAGAAAAATTTAACATCATTTTTAATTTGGCATTACCAAGAATTCAAAAAGCTTTATATCCTGAAGACTTTGAACCTAAATCTTCACTTTCATTTTTAAGGGTTTCTTCTAGTATTATTGATTCACCAGCCATTGAATATAAGAATACAATGGTTACTTATAATGACAAACCATATTCACCGACAGAAAAAAAACCAAAAGGTATGTGGAGTTTAAGTACTCATGAGCTAGCAACAATTAATAAAAACAAATACACATTAAGGACTATAATAATCAATTCATCATCTAGAGAACCTCCGATTGCTTTGAGAGGCGATATTATCACAGCTTCAATACTTTTATTAAACATGTTGAAAAATTAGGTATGAGTTTCGAATTTGATGATGAGCCACTACTAGTTAATAATTTCTTCTCACCAAAAAAAGTATCTGCTAGAGGTGCTGATCGCAGTCGTCGTAGTACTCCAGGCGTTTCCAATGGTATGCAAATTTCGAAAGGTGAATCCAATTTAGTTGAATTGCTAGAAAACATTCCTGAAAATACTTACATTTTATACTTGTTACACAATGGTAGCTGTGACTCTACGATGTACAATAGACTAAAATATTTAACCGATTTGAAATTTGGTTTCTTAAACTCATGTTGTCAATTGCAGAATTTCTTAAAGAAATCATTTTCGTTGAACAGTAATCTATCCTTAAAAATGAATCTAAAATTATTAGGCTCCAATCAAATCTTATCAACAAACCCTAATAACTTGCTAATTGATCCAGTTTCAAAATTACCAAACTTGATTTTAGGTGCTGATGTCACACATTATCCGGAGAAGGATCAAAATTCTATTGTCGCCTTCGTTGGTTCATTTGATGATAAATTTTCTCAATTTCCTGCTGTTTATATATTACGAAATGAGGCAGTTGAAGAGATTATTAAAAATCTCCATGCATGTTCCTAAATAGATTAGAGAAATATCAAGAACACAACAATGGTAAATTACCAACGAAAATCTTATATTTTAAAGATGGTGTTTCAGAGGGGCAATTCATTCAAGTTGTCAAAACTGAAGTTAAATCTTTGAAAGATGGAGCTCTGAAATTCGGTAAGAGTTTAGAAAAAAATTATTCATATAAACCATCTATTGCATGTGTTATAACTGTTAAGAGAAATCAAATTAGATTTAAGCCTTTACATAAAAATGCAGAAAATACCAAAGGTGAAATTGTTGCTGCACAATCTATGGGAAATGTCTTACCAGGTACAGTTGTTGTTCGTGGTATCACATCGACAGCTCATTTCGATTACTTTTTACAATCTCATCAAGCTATTAAAGGAACTGGTGTTCCATGTCACTACTGGTGCGTTTATAATGAAAATATTTTCAACTCAGATGATTTACAGGAAATTTCCAATAGCTCATGTTACGTTTTTGGTAGATCAACTACAAGTACCAAATGTCCGGCCCCTGTATACTATGCTGATTTGTTGTGTACTCGTGCTACTGGTTATTCGAAAGTTAATTTTGAGACTTACAAAAACTCTGCTCCAAAACCCAAGTATCCTAATGAAGAAGTCAAAATTTCAAAGAATGTGTTGTTGCCGTATGTTAATGCTCGTATCAAGAATGTTATGTATTATATCTATTTTTCAATTGACAGCATGCATTGTTTCAAAATAATATCCACAAACCTGATACATTTCATACCATAAGTTCCATTTGATCCTATTCGAAAATGAGACCCTTGACTTCAAATATCAGGAACTAAATTGACTCTCACTTTTTCATCACAGAAATTATTTTTTGCATTCGAAATGTTTAGCTATTATCATTGGCAGTCTCTATTAATTCTCATCAAAATATTTTATTCAATAATATCCAAAGACGCAATAAAAAGGGGGGGAATAAAACAACAAAACTCAAGATCTAAAAATCACAATATATTTCATGGCCAGGTAAGAGACTAAGCTTATATGAAACAAAATTACTGAAGATAAAAATACGGTAAACTTCGAATTATAGTCATAATTTCAAACCAATACAGTAAAAAGTAGATGAGATATATAGTAGGTTAAAAAGGACTAAGAGTGCGATGATAGCTCGGTTGATCATTTTAATAGGTTTCGATCACAAAGGCATATAGAACCGGTTCCTTATAAAAAGAATTAAAATGAAAATTGTTATTTGCTAACAATAGATGCCAATTGAAAAGTTTTTCATGAAATCAAGCATGTATAATATTCATAATATCATTAGTATTTATAAATACTAATGATATTAATGATATATTTTATACATATTGGATTATGGCGGGTGCTATTAAATTATCCACATCTTTTTTTTTTTTTAAAAAAATTTCAACTCTTTTTTTATGCAAAATTTGAAGAGGTTTTTTAATAACTTAATTGAATAAAAATTTTCACCTCATCGATTTTTTTTAATTTGGCTGTAACAGTTACTTTATATTACAATTCCTATTGTAAATTATTTCATTAAATAATGAGTTTTATATAAAAGTAATACGATCTTTTGAAACAATTGAACTTTCACTTAGTTTGCTCTGTTCAAGTTTTTCATATAAGTATTTAGTCTCAAAGAAAACAAGATATCATAACTTGTGTGTCTCTTAAAGAATTTTGAAACATCCAAAAATCTCCACTAGTTCTAAATCAAATCCAAAAATGGCTGATATGTTACCTTTAGCTACTTACAGCTTGAATATTGAACCATTCACTCCAACTCCTGCTATTGATGTAACCACTCCGGTTACCATCCGTATCACCATGGCTGCCTTGAATCCAGACAGCTATGATGATGAAAAGAAACCTTCAACTTTAAGAATCATCAAAAGAAACCCAGATTTCGACGATGAAGAAGATGATATCTTAGGTGACTATAACGAAGATGATATAGATGAAGATGATGACGAAGATGAAGATGAGGATGATGATGAAGAAGAAGAAGAAGAAGAAGAAGAACCAATGACTGCTGAAGAAACTATGAAAAAATTAGCCGAGTTAAAGAAAAAAAAAGATGCCAAGAAGCAAGGTAAGAAGGTTCAAGAAGAAGCTGAAGCTGAAGAAGATGATGATGAAGATGAAGATGATGAAGACTATGAAGATGATGAAGATGACGAATTTCATGAATATGTTTTATTAACTTTATCCCCGGACTCTGCCTACCAACAAACTTTAGATTTGACCATTGCTCCAGAAGAAGAAGTTCAATTTGTTGTCACTGGTTCTTACGCCATCTCCTTGACTGGTAACTACGTTAAGCACCCATTTGACACTCCTATGGCCGACTTCGATGATGAAGATGATGAAGAAGACATTTACGGTGATGAATATTCAGATGAAGATGACTACGATTTAACTCCAGATGAAGATGAAATCATTGAAGATGAAATCATTGAAGATGAATTAGATGATCTGGAAGATGCTAGTGATGTTGAAGGTCGTATTGAAGAATTAGTTGCCGAAGAAGAAACTCAAAAGAAAAATAAAAACAAAGATAAGAAGAGAAAACAAGAAGAAGAAACCAAGAAAGAAGCTAAGAAAGCTAAGAAAGTCGAATTCAAGAAGGATTTAGAAGAAGGTCCAACAAAGAAGAAAGAAGAACCAAAGAAGAAAGAGGAACCAAAAAAATCCAAAACCAAGGTTTTAGAAGGTGGAATTTTCGTTGAAGACCGTAAAGTTGGAAATGGTCCATTAGCAAAGAAATCATCCAGAATCGGTATGAGATACATTGGTAAATTGAAGAACGGAAAAGTTTTTGACAAAAACACCAGTGGTAAGCCATTTAACTTTAAACTAGGTCATGGTGAAGTTATCAAAGGTTGGGACATTGGTGTTGCCGGTATGGCTGTTGGTGGTGAACGTAGAATTGTCATTCCAGCTGCTTATGCATACGGTAAACAAGCTTTACCAGGTATTCCTGCTAACTCCGAATTGACTTTCGACGTTAAATTGGTTTCCATGAAATAAACTCACTTCCCTGGACTTTAAAATCGAAATCAAATGCAATTGAATTAAGATCATAACCAATAAAAAATAACATCGTAGTAAACTTTTTACACGTTTTTTAAAAAATACTTCACTATATACTAAAGATTTCATTCTTTTTTATCTTAAATAATAAATAAAATTACTTTATAACTTAAATCATAAATATTAACATTAATATAAACCTCAAATCAGATAATTACTTAGCCTATGAGATTAATATTTTTGGAAACAGATTTTTGTGTACTATATAATATAAAGTAATAATGAAAGCGTTTAAAGTTGTTTATTTTACGTTCCTGATAGGATATAGCAACCATATTAAGGTTCTGTCATATCAAATGTTTCATATCAGTGTATTTTATAATTTCAAATAAATATGTTGGCTCAAAAATGCTAAACAATTTCAATTTATATGCATATTTTGATTCATGGATATTTTCTATTCTGTTGTTACAAATGATTTTCATTATATAAAATTTGCCGCCGACCCTCCGAATCTCACATTATAAATAAAGGAACATGTCAAGAATTACAAAAAAACGTCCAACTATATTCTTATGTTTACTGATTTCTAAGCTTAAAGAATGAACTATTGACTTTGGTTTGCAAAAGTGGAAATAATTTCATAAATTTATATTAAGTAACAACTCATATTGTCAAAACTATGTTCGGACATTTGAATAAGATTATTAAAAGCTTTCCCAGACTGATCGATATAATCGGATCAATTTCGATGACGGCGGCTGATTATCCAATTCAAATAATTGTCATAATACTTTTTATTTCAATGTATGCATATTTGGCTACTATTGATATGTTATTTAATGATTGGTCTATTGAATTGAAAAATTTATTGTCACCTGTCAGAGAAATAGAATTTACTGACACATATAATTATGAATATTGGATGACGAAAAGATTTGAGAAATACATTAACTTTAAAGGGACAAATACTTGGATAAATTTAAATGATGATAATTTGAAGTTAATTGAGAAGAATCAAAATTTTGGAAACTTTCAACATTATTATCTTTTCAACATTATCCTAGATAAAGAAGTGGAAAAATCCATAAATTTTACTAATTTTTGGCCAAATATAATTCAGGAAAATTCCACTCTACATGTACTGAATGAAGATGGAAAATTGAATTTGGATGAAATAGTAGGAAAAAATATTAACCAAAAGTTGTGTTTAACAGATCCCACGGTAGAGTGGAACTTATTAGAAAGCTTGAAACAAAAATATAAACTATATAATTTTGACACACAGAAATTATTGACAAATGGAATTGGTTTTCTTTTAATGGCATATTTTCAAATATTATACCTTATATTCAATTTATTCTTTCAAATGAAAAACAATGGCTCTAACTTTTGGTTGGGTTTCATGGCTTTGATCAGCTCTGCTTGTTCGATCATTTTGGCTCTTTTCACTACTTCTTACGTCAATTGTATAAAGATTTCTTTGGTAGAGCTTTTTACAGGACTGCCTTTCATTTTGGTCATTGTTGGATTCAAACATAAGATCATGATTGCAAAAGATATAACAAAGGCTTACTCGCTTGTAAATATAATTGATAGAAGAGACGTCAGCAAAATAATAAGTGACTCAATCATAAATAATGGAAGTTATTTTCTTCAAGAGTACTTAGTTTCCATGAGTTCCTTCGTTATTTGTTCATTCCTATGTAAAGAGATTAAATTTGCTAAACATGTTTGCATTTTATCGTCATTTGTTCTTTTTTGGGGTTTATTATTAACAGTGACGTTCTATTCTGCAATTCTTTCTTTGAAGCTGGAGATTAGCATCATACATAAAAAGACAACTGAGAGTGCATTGAACAACAAAAAGAAAAATTATATATTGATACAAGAGAATGAAAACTCAAAGATTAAATACTTTCTTTTACAATCAAAATACTCAATTAAATTTGGAAAATTCCTTTTGGTCGCGGTTATTATATTAGTAAACGTTTTTGAGCTTGTATTGATTTACTTTAAACACAAAAGCACTCAATCAAAAAATACTGGTAAAATTACAGCCCCCGGTATAAAAATTCAAGATGTTCTGGATATTTTCAATCCAAGTACAAAAGCTGTTGTGCTATCAGTAGCGCCATCGCAATACTTGTATGCATCCAAAAAATTATATAAAGAAAGCTTATTGGATCACATTCTAATTGAGTTATACAGATTTATTAGTTATGCAATAAGAGATAAGCTAATAAGTAAATTACTACTTTGCATATTGGCTGTTAGTTGTTCGACTAACATATATCTCTTAAATATCGCAAACATCACCACCAAACCGAAGCATGTCAGCAATTGTAGAGATAAAACAAGCGCCGCACTAGATGTGAAGTCTCACAGTGTCACTAATACAAAGAAAAAAAGCAATTTGCAAATCAAACAAAAGTTTGAGAAGCAAAAGAAACTTGTTAAAACGAATGATTTACTAAAAGACTTAAATGATACAAAAACTATTGCAGGAGTATCAATTAGAAGGTGCTTATCTATGTATAATCCGGAAATATGTGAAACAAAAAATTCTGAGTTGTATAAAAATGAGATAACAAAAGTTTTCAATGATGACACCTGCAGAGAAGATAATGAACTTATTAATCAGGTAATTGCAGGTGAAATACCATTGTATTCCTTGGAGAAAGAGTTCACAAACAAAGAAAAGGCTGTAATGATTCGTAGAAAATCCATAGCAAAAATTGCAGCTCTTCCAATACTAGAAACTGAAGTTTTGCCTTACAAACAATATAATTACGATCTGGTATATGGTGCTTGTTGTGAAAACGTGATTGGTTACATGCCGATTCCTGTTGGTTTGATAGGTCCTCTCATAATTGATGATGAAATATATCATGTTCCCATGGCCACCACAGAAGGATGTTTGGTTGCATCTGCTATGAGAGGATGTAAAGCTGTAAATGAAGGAGGTGGCATTAAAACTGTTATTACAAAGGACGGAATGACAAGAGGACCATGTGTTCAATTTCCAAATCTTAAGAGGGCAAGTGGTTGTAAACTTTGGTTAGACTCGGAAAATGGACAAGCTGTGATGAAAAGTGCATTCGATTCTACCTCTAGATTTGCTCGACTACAAGAAATTAAAACTGCCATTGCCGGTGATTTATTGTACATAAGATTTAGAACAACTACAGGTGATGCAATGGGCATGAATATGATTTCCAAAGGTGTGGATCACTGTTTAACTTTAATGAAATTTGAATTTGGTTGGAATGATATGGAAATAATCTCAATATCAGGTAACTACTGTACTGATAAGAAAGCAGCTTCCATAAACTGGATTGAGGGTCGCGGAAAGAGTGTTGTTGCAGAATCTATTATTCCAGCAAAAGCAGTGGCTCAAATATTAAAGACGGATGTGAAAAGAATGGTAGAAGTCAATATATCGAAAAATTTAATCGGTTCAGCCATGGCGGGTTCCATTGGCGGTTTCAATGCACATGCAGCAAACTTAGTCACAGCTGTTTTTCTGGCCTTAGGGCAAGATCCAGCGCAAAACATTGAAAGCTCAAATTGTATTACTTTAATTAATGAAATTAATGGAGATTTAAGGATATCAGTTAATATGCCCTCAATTGAAGTTGGCACAATTGGTGGTGGTACAATTCTAGAGCCACAAGGTGCTATGCTGGATCTGCTAGGAGTTCGGGGTCCACATCATAGCAATCCAGGTGATAATGCAAGAAAACTTGCCAGAATTGTAGCAAGTACGGTTTTAGTAGGTGAGGTTTCACTAATTGCAGCATTAGGTGCAGGTCATTTGGTTAAAAGTCATTTAACTTTGAATCGTCCTAAAGAAAAGTAGTGCAACTATTATACACTCTAATATAGATAATCAATTCACAGTGATGAAAAAACACTGTACCAACAATTTTGCTTAACTTTTGAAAAAGATAATATAGACAAATATAATAATAAAATATTAACATAAAAATGATTAACCGTAGTAAGTTTCATTTTATAGTCCACACTATGTTTCTATCATATTTTGTTCTATCTGAAAAACAAAATTAAATACTGATTTCCCTTCAATCAACTACTTCGATCAAATATTATCATTTATGTCTTTTTGCAAAGGTAAAAAGACGTTGGTAAATAAAACGCGATGAGCTTTTCGATAAATATATACTTATTTATATAAATTTCTTGTAACTTCAATATGTCTTGTTGGTGCAATACTTTACAACAGTGTACACTGATAAATAACAATTTGATACAGTTATTGTCAGTTCAATATAACAAAATACATTTTTGCTTCAATTCATTTAAGGGTAAATTAAAATTTTTGAACATTTAAATTAGATCCATCTGAGTGTCTAAGAGGGCTAAAATAGGTTCATTAAATATATTTAGTATCGAGGGTCAGCTTTATTCTATGACCGAAGATATAAATGGAAACGCAATCACAGACTAATGGTAATTCAGATGACAAGATAGCTCAAATTATTGGCGTTGAAGAAAATGACCCAAGATTAAAAAAACCTATACATATTGAGAGTAGACTAAACTCTAAATCAGGAAGATCAGCTTTTGCTTGTGTTAGATGTCATAATTTGAAACAAAAATGTATTCCATCAGATCCAACAGACATTTACAGGAAACATTGTAATCGGTGCATTAAAATGGGCAAAATGTGTATATTTGATTTAAGAAAACGTAAAAGAAATAGAAAGAAAACGAATCCAGTTTCAGTAGAAAAAAAGACAGATTTGATTTTTAATACAAGAGTTGAACAGCCAATTTTATCTTGTTCAAATACTACATTACAATTGAATAACCAGAATCAAAACATAGTAAGCATTGATGATCAACAAACGTTACATGTTGAAACTATAACTCAGTCACAACATTGCTCTGAACTCAACACACATAATGAAACCGTAAAATTGAGCAAATCTATCGAACCTTCACTGCAAAATGTCTCTAAATCAAATATACCTGAAAAAAGAACTCAGCCAAATATAGTATTTAATAAAAATGATATTAAAAATGAGGGAACTTCAAAACTTTTGAATGAACTAAGTATGATTCTGAATAAAAACCACCACTATCATCTCACATCTGCATTTGAAGACGATTTATATTCATTACTTTCGACTCAAAAAAATAAAGTTCAATCACTTAGCAAAAAATTGAATAATTTGGCTAAATATGGAGTTGATATATTAAGAAAGACAGACTTTCCTCTAAATATAAGAGATATATTTGTGTTTAATATTCTTACGGAAGAAGAAGCAGAATTCAGGCTAAACTACTATAGAGTAGTTTTTGCAAATAATTTTCCGTTATGTTCTATTAAAATACCAAAGAACATAACAGCAAAGCAACTCTGGAAAGAAAAGCCAGTTTTTTTCAGTGCAATTTTATCGTGTGTTTCTGTTGAATTAGAGGCTTCTCAATCAGACATTGAGAAAAATATAAGATTAGATGGTTTAGCAGTTCATTTAATAACTAACTCAATTTTCCATCAATGTGAAAAAACGATTGAACAAATTGAAACGCTTTTGACAATTTGTATGTGGTACAACTTTCCAGAATGGTTTTCAAAAGCAAAATTTCATGTTTTTAACTATATGTGTTCCTCCTTAGTAAAGGATCTTGGTCCCACATCTGTCAGTCAAATATTTGGGATTTTAAGTGACGAAGATCCAGAAAATCACAAAGTAAAAACTGCATCACCTTTATTAAAAGTCCCACATGGATATGATATGGTCCTGATTAACTATATATCATCAATCAACATTTCGATTTTTTTACGTCAACCGATTCAGACTCCTTGGTCTCCATTAATTGATCAAATTTGTAAAGTATTTGAATCATCTAAGAATATAGAAGGTTGTCAAACTGAGAAATTACAACTAGCCATATTTGTTAGAATTAATCATGCACTTGAAGAAATACATTTATCTCTATATCAAAATATTTATCACGATAATAAAGATGAGAGTATTGGAAGAAACGGTGAAACCAATAATACGATAATAAATGAGCTAGAAATAAAACTTTATAATTTGAAAGCAAAAGTTTCTTTAGATAACATAAAACTCCGCTCATTTCTTTATTCTGTTGAAGTGTATTTATATGAACACACTATTATTCAATATATCAAGCATAAACCCAACCATGATGTGAATAATGTTCAAGATGAAACTCTGCCGTCTGAAGTTAAAGTTGCATTTGTCAATTGTCAAAAAAGCTGTCAAATGTGTCTTGAAACCTTTTTGAGGCTTGATTCTGGTTCTGTATCAAACATGCCTCTTTATTTCATAAATAGGATAGTTTACACAGTGGGCGTTTTATTATTAAAATTAAGATATTTTACTATAGTTTTGCCAGAATTTCACACACTTGAATCACTAACTAAACATACAACAAATTTAATCAATGAGGTTACTTTGAAAATTCAAGAATCTTCTCTGCTATATCCTTTCAATCATTATTTGGTTAAAATGCAATACGTAATAGCATTGTTTGCTCAAACGTTTGCAACCAAAGTAAAGGATATTTTTTCTTTATCATTATCTGACAAACCAACTTTAAGCAAACAAAAAAGTAATTTACAGTTCAATGATGTTTTCCTCTCCAATGAGCCACCAATGATAAGTGATAAAGCTTTGATATCAAGAAATGAAAGTTTCGAACGTGGAAGTAAAACAAAAACATCTGACGATCTCACTGATATTTTTGAAGCTAACCCTTGGCTTGATAATAACATGAGATTGAATGAATATATTTTTGATTTATCATCAATTGAATCGAGCTATTTGGAAATGAATGATGATTTTTGGAATGATTTCTTCAATTCTACAAATGCGATTTAATACTGTTCAAATTTGTCTACAAAATATAATGTTTCGTTAGCTCACTATATATATTTATAAATCCTAAGTATAGTTGTAACACCTAATGTTTTTGAGAAAGTTTTGTCATTGTCATTCGATATATAGTATATAATCATTCGACCATTGGTGCTAAAAAGGATTCTAATGCAGATATAAAATGTCTATTTGTTATTTTTCTTGTACCTTGACCTCTCATTAGTTTTGGATCATTTTCAGTTAAATCATAAGGTAACAATAAATTGTGTGTGATGTATTTGACATATATATGACTGTAAATATGTTGCAAAACTTGTAAATATGATTGTTGCAGAAAATCAGTTAATAATACAAACCAAAGACCCGTGGCTGTACAGTATGTATGGATTCGATATCTACCTGTAGATATTGTTCTTATATCATTTTTATTACCAGCTTCAGTGTTTGAAAGTTTCTGCGTTATATTTCTTAATGAGAAGATGAGACCATAAAGTAATTTAGCAGTTTCTGAATTTTGCTTAGAATTGATAGTTCCACTATTAATATCTGAAGTCAGGGTCCATTCTCTATTGAATATACAATTGCAATGTTTATCAAATATCCAAAATGAATAAATTGTCATGATTGATAGCGTGTATATCCTTGAACAGAGATATGTCAATGGTTCAGTAACTATTAAATATTTCAGAAAAAAGTTTATGGGACTATCTGAAATGATAATCGATTGAATATTATATTATTCATTCAAAACTCGCTAAACTACATATATCTTGTTTCATTGATTGACTTGGTATTCATTCTAAAAGTTGATAATTCAAAGTTTCGCTTAAGAAATTAGCTTATCATTACGCCAAGAATAAAAATGCAAAGATCAGAGAACTAACTCAAAGATTATATGATTTCATTTGGGATGACTTTGGTTAGCCAAATAGCTATTTGAATTCAATCTACAAAGGTTGTCTACATGTATGAGTGTGTGTGTTTGTGTGTTTGTGTGTTTTTGTAATCTTTAATTCATAAATATATATTTCACTATTATGTTTGATATACAAGACTATAAACAGCAGAGATTCTTGTAAGATAATGAAACAAATAAATCCTTGGTATAACATTAAAAAAAATCTTGATTTTCTGATAAAGGAAAACTACTAATTTCATATCGAAACTATTTACAATTCACCAGCTTCTTCAATAATGATTTCAGCTTTAGGTTGGCCAGATTGCGAACCATAGGATTCGATTTTCTTGACGATATCCATACCTTTTGTAACTTCACCAAAGACGACATGTTTACCATCTAACCAATCGCATGGAACGGTAGTGATAAAAAATTGAGATCCATTTGTATTTGGACCTGCATTAGCCATTGATAATAAACCTGGTTTATCATGAGTTTTCTTGAAATTTTCGTCTTCAAATTTGTTGCCGTAGATTGATTTCCCACCAAAACCACCAGCTAGATCCGTGTCACCACCTTGTAACATGAAATTTGGAATGATTCTGTGAAATGGAACATTCTTGTAACCAAACCCCTTTTCACCAGTACATAGAGCCCTAAAATTCTCAGCAGTCTTAGGAACAACATCATCGTAAAGTTCAAATTCAATTCTACCAGCTCTTTGACCATTGATGGAAGGTTCAAAAAAGACTTTACTGCCAAATTTGGATGTGGTAGAAGAGAAAAGACGGACTTGCTTACTGAAAGTGTTTCTTAACATATTTATTCTTGTTGATAAGGTTTGTAGTTGAATTCTTATTGATCATTATCAACAAAACAAAACAGAAAAGTAATCATTGCTAAATGAGAACCGCTATATTCTAACAATGTATCACAGAATAGTGTTTCCTTTTTAAACAACTAGCACTTTCCAACTCTTGAATTAAATCAAAGTATTTCAACGATCAACCAGATAGTCCAACACGGTTTCCAACTTCGCAGTGGTGTTATAACATGAGCTTTGACTGAATTGGTTTACCCCACTACTCTCAATAACCTGGGAATCAAAAAACCCCATCCCTGTTCATCCCAACATGCTAGCGACGTGTCCCCGTCGCTAATGTGTTTTAACTATGAGACATCAAAAGAATCACCTTTTTATATAAAGGATAACGATAAATATTCAAATCTTTATATGAAGCTCAGACAGCCTTGATGGCCCAAAGTGGCAGTCTGTTATTGCAAAACCGCCATGTCTCTGAGGTAAAAACTCGATAGCTCTTAAATGTTGTTCTCACCGAAGCACAACAAGCAATATATCGTTGGCGGTTAATGTAAAGCGATTGTCAAATCTAAACCTTTGAACAATAAAACAAAACTAAGTAGTCTTGCTTTCTAATGAATATAATCTATGGCTTATATCGAACAACATGTAACTACTTTCAAGAACTGAAATGGTTACAGTCTACGTAATTCAAAGTATTGGGTTACAAAAGTTGTTTGTTCAAGTGCAAATCTGTCTCTTTTCTTAAATATGGCGGCTTATTCCCTTTTATTCTCAACTTTTCTCTATCCGACAACAAACTTCCAAGTATTGAAATAGAGAATATATACGACTTCGAGATAAGTTTTTAATCAACCAAAAGGATTGTTGTTTTGATTATATGAACTGTAAATCAAGAAATTACAATCAGGTGTTGATTACATACAAATTTATATATATATATATATATATATATAT
>JAKTPK010000227.1:260636-288490 GCA_030557565.1 Tetrapisispora arboricola
TATATATATATATATATATATATACATACATATAAGAGCTTTTGTGTGTTTGTAGAAGAGAGACCTAGAAATTTTTTCAATAGAAATTGAACAAGGTTGGTTTGTTTGCTTATTGCATAAAAAATATTAAGAACAAGAACAAGAACAAGAAGAGGATTAGAAAATGGGCTCTGCTAAGCAAGGTCTGAAAAATGTTTTTTCGATTGGCTCAAATTCTGATCAATCAGGATCTGATAATAGTCATTTGCTCAATGAAAGAAATACAACTGTTGATTTACCACCTCCTGTTCCTGCTATGATGCCTTTGAGTAAAAAAAAGTCACATCCAGAACCAGACACTCGAGTATATTTTAATGATAAATACTCTCAACCGACTTCAGTAAATTATAATCAATTGAAAAATAGACGTTATAGCACAAATAGCACCCCGAAGATAGGTAATAATGGTTTCAATAATAAAATGTACAAAAATTTTGAACCGTTGAATGAACTCAATAATCTGAAGGGCTCTAATTTGATTGATAATCATGATCAGGTTAAGATAAAGTTAGATGATTTCGAAACAAAAGGATTATTGTTACGCAGAAAATGTACAAAAGAAAGAAATGGTACTTTTAATCATGGTGTCACTAATGAATCATTTGGTAATGATTTTTTGAATGAATATTTAACAGAAAGAGGTTTTCTGAAACCAAAAATCATTACTACAGATGTTAGTAATGATCTGAGAATTTCAATGACAAGTACTGGTGAATATGTTTTTCTGCCAACGATGTCAACCTCCGATGATGAATATTTGGCAAGATTGCATGGTTTAACAGAAGAAGAAGAGATTGAAAATAATTTGACAGAAACAAGAAATATGAATCTCTCCACTTCACAACAATCAACCAATACCAATCAAAATGAAACAAATAGTGGTACTTCTACAATTGATGAAGATGGGATGAATGCGAACGTAGATATAGAAATTGATGATTCCATGTTTTCTTATACTATTGCAATTATTTTGTCTCTTAATAGACCCATGAGTTTATCAGATATCAACATTGAACTGTGTGCGAGGGCAAGAGTGTACTGGAATGATGGTGTACCTCCCACCAAAACTTTCAAAGAAGAAATATATAATGTTGGTTCCTCACATTGGCTATTAGGCGATAATAATTACAACTTGCATATTCCAATGGTTATTGATGAATCAACTGAGGATAATTTCAAAATCATAGAAAATAATAATGTAAATCTAATAAAAGGTGTAAACAAAGAAAATGGAAAAAGCAATGAAACTAATAAAGAAACTTTCTTCCAGACAATTGATCCACATAACAGGACATACACGGATAAATATAAAAACAAAACTAAGTTAATCAACGAAGTCGTGAAATCAAGTAAAAAGAATCAATTTCAACCTGGTGATTACGTTTTCATTTTGCCCATCATTTTTACTAACAATATACCTGAATCGATTTATTTACCATCAGCAAGAGTCGGTTACAGATTATGTGTTGCTTTGAAGCAGTTAGACAAGAATATTAATGAACAAACCAAAGGACCAGCTTCTACTGGTACAGCATTACATAAAAATTTGGATAGTGAATCCAATACATTTTCCCATAAATTTAATCTATTTAAGAAAGTAAAGGAACAACTACATACAAGTTCTTCAGCGACTACACATGCTGGCAATGAGAATGCTCCACCTCATAAGGAGATGTATTCAGAAATTCCAATAAATGTGATCAGATCTCCTCCTCCAGTTTCTATCTCGACAGCTAATAAATCTATCTACATTAATAGGGTTTGGTCTAAGTCATTATCATACGAGATTTCTTTTGGGCAGAAATATGTTCCTGTAAATAATAAATTTCCAATTAAAATCAAATTAGCCCCTTTGACAAAGGACATTAAAGTCAAAAGATTACGTGTGAGTATTGTGGAAAAAATAACTTTTGTCAGTAAAGATTTAGAGTATGAATATGATCAAATTGATATAGTCGCTAATGACCCCTACAACCCTTACTACATGGAATTCGAGCAGAAAAGAAAAAAAGAACGTAATTTATCATTATTAGAAATAAGAACAAAAGATAAAGGTGCTCGTGCAAATAGGGAAGATATTATAGACAATTGTATCGATGATAACATCTTATCCTACACGGTGATTCCAAATGAGGAGAATGATTCGAAACATAAGAAAAAAAATAAGAATTTAAAAGGTTTTAACGAACCTTTAACGATAGTATCTCAATTAGAATTTCCGAAATACGTCGATTTGGATCAAAAATCTTCGAAATTAATTCCTCCATACGGTATAGATTTATATTCCGTGGATACATGTTCAGAAAAAGAAACAGAGCATCAGCATAAATCTGGTGTTATTGGGCTTTTTTCAAGTAGAAGAGCTTCGATTATATCAAAAGAATCGGATAAGCATACAGTTGCACATGATCCCAGATTTGGGGAAACTAAGTTTAGTACAAATGCAGAAACTCCTGTACAATTCCATACAAGAATAAATAAAGCCAAACGTGGGTTATATTTGGATAGTTTACATTTTAGTAATATACATTGTAGGCACAAATTGGAAGTGATGTTACGAATCTGTAAACCTGATGCTGATGATCCATCAAAAATGAGAAATTACGAAGTTGTGATTGATATTCCAATATTTTTGGTTTCTGAATTGTGTAATGCAGAAAACTTAGAATTACCAACGTACGAAGCTGCTTTAAACAATTTGAACAACACGAATTCAGCAACTATATCTTCTCCATCATTACCTACTTTTGAACAGGCAATTTCTGTTCCTGGATCGCCGATCATGTCTCCAAACTTATCACCTATTCATTCAAGAAATGCTGAAGATGACCGATACCCCGACGATCTCCAAATACAACAATTGAGTTTGTCGAGGGCTTCTTCTATATCTGGTGAGTCACCACATTCTCATAACAATTTATCATCCAACGATGGTAACGGTATCTTAAAAAGAACAATGACATTTTCTGCAGATGGTCCCTCAAGTGTAGATCCCAGAGTTAAATATTCAGTCAATCCTAATTACGAGAACTTAGATGGGTTGTTATCATCTAATGATTATAATAGAGCCAAAGGCCGTGCCACTTCTTTCAATTATACTTCAATGAGTCAGCGTGATATATTTAATCCAAATTATTTAGAGAATAACTATCACGAGAATGAGCATGCTATTCAAGATGATGATGATACCATAAGTTGTAGCTTAGATTCCATTGATTCTTATAGAGGACCTGAAAATCATGAGCCTCCAAATTACAATGAAATAGTGCCACTGATGAGTAATGAGGAATAATAACGATCATTATTAAACTTTTCTAAAAAGGCAGCAAGTATCTATAATAATATTCAAATAGTTAACGTTTATTTACCTAAAAAGTTTCTCAACTATATAAGGTTATAAGGTTGAGACTAATCTCATGTAATTCATTATATTTATTCAATCTATTATGTTCTGATTTGATTTGATTCATTTTCAGATGCACATCAGCTTTTTATATATAGCGATTAAAGCTCTAAACAATTTCGCGTTTACAAGTCTTTAAGGTTAATGTTTTAGTTTGTTATGGTTTTTCAAGTAGACATTTAGTCTTGATATTTGAAACTGAACAAGTATAAAAGATATATTTGCAAAATATCTTTGGGTTTCGGTACAAGACTCTGTTAACTGCATATTTGCTACCTATTTTAAGTGACGATTGGAAGTAAACTGGAGCATATGAAACAATGACGGAAGTCAAAGACGATGGCCCTAAGTTAAGAGAAGAAAGAAATTTTGAAGAATTTTATGATAACTTAACTGTTTCGACATTGATTCCCATTTCGTCTTTCAATGATGATGATGATCTAAATAAACAGTATTTGCAAACTTTGAATAATGAAACGCAAAATTTGAATCCGAAAGAGCAAGAACAGCCGAAGACCCAGCTAAAGCAACTGATCTATAATGGCCTCGTAACAGTAGAACCTATTGTATTAAATCCTCATAGGTTCGATATTAAGAAACCAATGATTTCAATCAGTCAGTTAGATACATCAATGGAGAATAAAAAAGTGCATAAAAAGCAGAAACCTCCTAAGAATAAGTCCATACTAAAACATAATAATGTGGTTAAGTTCAAAAGTTCTTATATCAATAAATTTGATGAACTGAGTCCGTTTTCGAAAGAGGATCCTAAAACTTTAAAAGCTTTATCTATTATAATCCCAAGAGAGACAAATTTTGAGATAGGTTACGATATGGATGAACAAGATTGTCTTTATGTTGATGATTTGAATCAAAAATTAGCTAAAGGAAAGATGACACATGATATATTTGAAACAATTATTAGCATCCTGGAATATAAATGGTTTCATCTTGAAAAACATATACTCCCTAAGTCTTTGTCAGATGATGCAAACAAACAACAGTATAACTCCAAGGCATCAGAAATTTATTACCAATTGTATGGTTCCGACGATGGGACAGGGTCCTCAGAACATGCATGCGCGGTATGTGGGGGAGGTGAAAGCACCCAAACAAATGCAATAGTTTTTTGTGATGGGTGCAATTTGGCAGTACACCAGGAGTGTTATGGTATAGTTTTTATTCCGGAAGGACAATGGCTATGTCGCCTATGTTTGGTCTCAAAAGATAGAAAAGTTAATTGTTTGTTTTGTCCCAGTATAACTGGTGCTTTCAAGCAAACAGATACGGGATTTTGGGCTCATGTTGTATGCTCTTTATGGATTCCTGAATTGTATTTTGCAAATTTGAATTATATGGAACCTGTAGAGGGTGTGGATAACATAAATAAATCAAGATGGAAATTGAATTGTTATATATGTGACCAGAAAGTGGGAGCATGTATACAATGCAGTAACAAAAACTGCTTTATAGCATATCACGTAACTTGTGCAAAGAGAGCAAATCTATACATGTCTTTCAATAATATTCCGATAAGCAGCGTTGCACAAAACCAAACCATTAATGATCTGACGATTGAAAGTTTTTGTGATAAGCATTCGCCTGACTACTGGCCAGATTGCAAAGAGGGTCTTATAAAAACCAAAAGATACTTTAAAAATATTGTCAATAAGAATAATTCCAATCTTGAGTTTAGCTCCACAATTATGGAAAATGATCAAGAAACAAATAAATGGCAAACAAGTTTAGGTACACCGATAGCGCCTAATGTTTTTGCTGATACCATAAATATATTTTTGAGTAATTTGCACTTCGAAAACTCTAACAAGCTGAGCTATAGTTTATGTAAATATTGGTCTATGAAAAGAGAGCTCAAGAAGGGAGCTCCACTTGTTAGAATGTTGGATGTAAATTCTTATAACGTGCTAGATGAAACCCAACTTGGTGAGAGAATACAATTTGCAGATATGCTATTAAAAGATATAAGTATGATCAAAAGTATATCATCACTGATAAAAAGAAGGGTTGAGCTTGAAGATGAAATTGATAGCATTGATAATAATTTGAACATTTCATCTAAATATTCAGAGCGAGAAGCTCTCGAACAATTATTTTATCCAAAATTTTTTGAGTCCAATTCTGTGAAGGTACTACAAAGAAGCTTGAAGTTAAGTCTTTTCCATGAGTTCATTGATAAATGCAAATCTTCTTCTTTCGATACAGGAAGGCAAATAAAAGAAAATTTTGAATCAATATCAAAATACATTGAAAATGATATGAGTAGCACCAGAATTGTTGATAGCAATATTGAATCATGTAAACTACTAATTGATAATTTGATTGAAGATTTGAAATCAAAAAATTTATCAAAATATTTGAGACAAGATTTTATAGTTGAAAATAATAAAATCATGGATGAGAGACCTTGGAGAGGTCCATATCTAATGAAAGAAGAAGGATTAAGTGATGTTGAAGAAGATATGTCACAAAAGGATTTAAGAATTATAAGATCTATATTAAGCAAATAATCAATCAATTTCACAAAACTTTCAGGTTTTCCTAAATGAAAAGTGTATGCATCAAATTTAGATATCATTATATTTATGTAAAATTATTCATAAAGATTACATTGTTTATAATAAATTTTTATCATGAGTTGTTACTTTTACAATTTGATTGTACAAGTATTACAGGCCATTGATTTTTAGAGTAGCGGTTCGCGATGGAATTTTAAGAATCTGAAACTTTAAACACATCTCTAAAAATTCATTAATTATATTCAATTAAAAGGGTAGTCTAATTTATTTTGAAAATAATATAACTTAAACATTATGCTTCAGGATAGTTAGACTAGAGCCAAGCTGATTCAAGAATGGGATTGATTAAAAGGGTCAGTACTTGGTCGTATAGTGATCAACTTGATTATTTATCTGTTAACCCAACAAGAGATGAAGTAACACATTACAAAGTCGATCCTCATGATAGCACTGATGAATCTATAATAAAATTGAACACTGTTAAAGATTTTGGGAGTATAACATGTTTAGATTACTCTGAATCAGAACCTGGTTTAATTGGTGTTGGTGAAAAAAGTGGTTATGCAAGAATATTTAATATTATCGAAGACAATAATGATGATTATTATTATGATTTCAAAGTTCGTGCAAAAAAAGTGAGATGTATAAATGCATTAGTTATTAATAATAGTGGTTTGGTTGCTGTTGGTTTAGATAGACATAAAAACGATGCATCTTTACAAATTTGGGATGCAAATTATCAAAATACAGATTCCGATATAATAAACCCCAGTTTCTCTTATTGTATAAATGAAAGTATAGTTTCTTTAAGGTTTTTGCAAGACACAAGTTTATTGGTATCAAGTACTAAGTTTTTAAAAGAAATAGATATAAGATTATCTAATCCGGTTTTTCAATTACCAACTAGGCTTTCTTATGATATTAAAGCAAATCCTTTTAATAGTTGGCAGTTTAGCACTTATGGTGATGATGGTACATTAGCTATTTGGGATAGAAGAAGATTAGCATCGCATGATAATTCCGCTGGGTTAAGTTTACCACAACCATTGATACAATTTGATAAACTAGTAGGTACTGGTGCAGCATCAAAAAAATATATGAATTCGTGTTTCCGCTGGTCAACTGTGAGAAATTGGGAATTTTCTACCTTACATCATGGAAACACCATTAAAAGATGGAATTTAGGTTCTTCAACTCAAAAAGATGAAAATATGAATGAGTATGAGGAGTTATTTGTTTCGAAGGTTCGTGATCTACCCACAACTTTTGATAGAGTGGTGACATTTGATTATATTCCTCAAGATAACTTTAGAACAAGTTTAATTTGTATGAGACAATCTGGTACAGTTTACCGTATGCCAATTTTGGATATTTACTCAAAGTCTTCCTTTGATAATAATAATAGTTTATTGTTGATGAACTCTGATGGCCCTCAATTCAATGAGATAAGAGTTCTTGAAGATGATAATAATGCAACAATTGGAAATATTCAAAATTCTTTAAAGGAGTTATCATTCGAAGATCTAGATATTGCGGATGATATGGTAATAAACGATTTTGATGAAACGGATAGTAACGATAATCAAAGCAGTACTCTTAATAGCTTAAGTACAGCAGCTAATGATGAAGCTGAATCCTTTTTAGAAAATGAAGAAGATGAATATTCGTTTTTATGGAAGCCTCAAAAATTATTGAAGCAAGATATTAGTGTTATCATGAAGAAAAGGGCAAAACTAGGATATGGTTTGGATCCAGTGATGACCGTAGAGAAAATAGATGGCTCCAAGGATCTTCAAAACTACTCATATATTCGTAATACTTGGAGATGGATTGCTATTGCAAAAGCAGCTGTAAATGACGGTTCTATGGCTTCGAAGAATTTAGATTTAGGGTATGAAGGTATTTTAGGTATTTGGAATGGTTTAAGCAGCATATCAACACAGAGGAGATACAACGATGACTCCTCGCTTACTGAAAGACAACTTAATAAAGAAATGGAAAAAATTATGAAGTCAAGAATAAAAAATAAATCCAACCAAGGACAAAAAAGTCCTTTAGCAAAGGGTTCCGATTCTCCAAAACATATCCAAAGAAAACTATGTTTAATTATATCAGGATGGGACTTAACTCCAAATGATTATGATGAGAAATATGAAAAGATTATAGCAAATGGTAAATATGAAAAGGCTGCAGCTTGGGCCGTATTTTTTGGTGATATTCCAAAAGCTGTAGAAATTTTGAGTTCAGCTAAGAAAGAAAGATTACAATTGATTGCAACTGCTATCTCAGGGTATATGGTATATAAGGATCAACCCGGTAATAATCCTTGGAGGCAGCAATGCAGAAAAATGTCTTCTGAGTTTGAGGATCCTTATTTAAGAGTAATTTTTGCATTTATTGCAGATAATGATTGGTGGGACGTCCTTTATGAACCTGCTATATCATTACGTGAAAGGCTTGGTGTAGCTTTGAGATTTTTGAACGATTCTGACTTAACAATATTTTTAGAAAGAACCTCTAGCTCCGTAATTTCCAATGGTGAATTAGAGGGTTTGATTCTTACTGGTATAACTCCTAGTGGTATTGACTTATTGCAATCTTATGTGAATAAAACTAGCGATATTCAGAGCGCGGCCATGATATCTATTTTAAGCTCACCAAGATATTTTCATGACAAGAGAGTTGATGAATGGGTTTCTACTTATAGAGATATGTTAAATTCATGGGAAATGTTTGGAATGAGAGCTAAATTTGATGTGTTAAGAGCTAAATTATCAAGAACAAGGTCTGGTGTGATCACAGCGAATATAAGACCCAGACAGTTATATATTCAGTGTACCAACTGTAAAAAAAACATAAATCAACCGTTACCACATCAAAATCTTAATAGAAATCCCACAATTAATTCACTAAATGAATTATCTTCTGGTGGATCTAGTACCAACTTGTCTAGCATGAATTTAAATGGTTCTCAAACATCGATTGCTGCAAATAAAAGAATGTTCGGTACAGTTCACAGCAATTCAAATTACAATAAAAAAACCAAACAAAGATACAATTGTCCACAATGTGGTGCACAACTCCCAAGATGTGCGATTTGTCTACTACCATTAGGTACTTCGAATTTACCATTCACAATCAAAGGAGTAGAAAAACCAATCTCCAAAGACGAAACGAGTTCCGAGCAGAAAAACATGTTTGCTGACTTCAAAATTGAAAACACTCTAGCTGATAATGATGGTAACTCAAATCGTCTAACACCTGCCCACAATGACGAGTTTCTAAACGATTCTATGTTGATGAATGAAGAGCACAAAGAACAAAAAAGAATAAGGATGAATGAATGGTTTAGTTTTTGTTTAACTTGTAACCATGGCATGCACTCAGGACATGCTGATGAATGGTTTGCCAGACACAATTTCTGTCCGGTGCCGGGATGCAACTGTCAGTGTAATAAAAACTAGTGAGTTTGCATAAAAAAAGCTTCATCCATTCACCAACAAGGTCCTGTGCGGTCACTCGAGGTCTTATGGGATCTTTATGTTATAACTTATAACTTCTTTGAAAGCGTCAGCAAATCAGAATATGATTTGCTGACGCAAGACCGAACCTCATTTTAAACGATGCTCACAAACTGGTCTACGTACTTTATATCATTATTTGTGCGTGTTTTTCTCTGTATTGTATGCACAACTATGCAGACTGCGCCGCGTTTGACCAGCTGTGCTGCCTGGATTGGCTGACACATGCCCGTATTAGGAAAAATTCTGCGTAGAAAAAGAAACAAAACTAGAATATTCACCGTTTTTACCTATCCGGGACAAATACTTACCCGATATAGGCTATGTTTTAAACTGCTTTTTTTTTACTTCTTTTGGGCAATGATTTTGCATTTTCGGCGTGAGGTACGTTGGACGAGTCCCGCCCAAAAGATCGGGAAAAAGGCCCAAGCGAAAAGCACCAAAAGAAAATTAAAATATTGAAACACATAAGATAAAGTAAATTTAGAAACTATTTTAGTTTTGCAACTGATTTATGATGGTTCGAGATCGAAGTTAGTAGTTTTATGTAATGTTCTGACAACTGTAATCTTGAACCATTCTCTTTCCCCAAATATTATAAAGTCTCCTGGGTCGGTTCTATTTGTATATGTGTTTATGAACTTCCAGATATAAATATACATATACATATAAATATATACATAGTTAGTAACAACTTTGATCCGGATTCTATACTGTCAACTGTAGTGTCAAGAAGTGGTATTTTGGGATTTGAAACTTGACAAATTTTGGGTTGAAGTAAACGATAAGATTTTTTGTTTTATTTTGCGTAACAGGATTACATTTTGGGAACTACCACATATATAGTATCAGGCAAAAAGATGTATTCTAATATTCAAGCGGAGATCCATAAAAAGCTAGAACGTGAAAAGAACATCATCTTAGGTGCTTCTAATTTGAAGAAGAAGACTGATAATCCTATGGTGTTACAAAAATGTAATACTAACATCAGAGAAGCTCGTCAGAATATTGAATATTTGGAGGATCAATTACGTAAGATCGAGATATCTGCTTCTAAAGCGCAAAGTAATGGTACAAATAACGAACAAAATAGATTATCTACTATTAATCAAAATGAGCATGTGTTTTCAAGATTGGATTTGGTTAAGTACGATTGTCCTTCTTTATCACAAAGAATCGAGTATATGTTACAACAACTAGAATTCAAATTACAAGTTGAAAGACAATATCAAGAAGCAAACACGAAATTAACAAAATTATATCAGATTGATGGAGATATAAGAAGTAGTTCTGCTGCCGAAGGTGGTGTTATGGAATCGAAAAATAGAATTAAATTGTTAACGAAAATTTTGAAAAAATATCAAGCGATTAATGTTGATTTTACTAAATTAAAAAGTGTAGATGATGATTTGAATAATGTTCAACCAAAATTTAGAAGAAAACAACAAGTAGGTACGTTAAATATTGCCATTTCAGCGATTAGAGATGTTGATCATCTCCAGTCTCCTATGTTTTCTAAAAAACCAGAATCTTATATAATAATTAAAATTGATGATGTGGTTAAAGCAAGATCAAAATTCACAAGAAATGATAGATGGAACGATGTATTTAATATCCCAATTGAAAAAGGTAATGAGGTTGAAATTATTATTTATGATAGAATGAATGATTCCATAATGCCTGTAGCTATTATGTGGTTCTTGTTATCTGATATAGCGGAAGAAATTCGTAAAAAGAAAGTTGATAACTCGAGTCAACAACAAGGTTGGGTTAATGCTTCTAGATTAATTAGTGGCTCAGCTAGTAGTCCAGTGCATAATGACACCACCGGATCAACCGCAACTCGTGTGACTGGAGGCACAGGAAACTCGCAATCTTCTAATAATGGTGACTACACTGGGCCAGCATCTGGGCCAGTATCTGGTCCAGTAACAATTGAATCTTGGTTTGTTTTAGAACCAACTGGTCAAGCACTAATATCCTTAGGTTTTGATAAAACAAGACCATTAGCAACATCTGCTTTGGGGGGTTTACATCGTCAAGGTGCCATAATTAATAGAAAAGAAGAGGTTTATGAGCAACATGGTCATCATTTTGTACAAAAATCATTTTACAACATTATGTGTTGTGCATATTGTGGTGATTTTTTGAGGTACTCAGGTTTCCAATGTCAAGACTGTAAATTTTTATGTCATAAAAAGTGTTATTCAAATGTGGCTACTAAATGTATTGCAAAATCAGATATTGAATCGGATCCTGATGAAGCTAAATTGAATCATCATATACCTCATAGATTTGAGCCAGCCTCTAATCTTGGTACAAAATGGTGCTGTCACTGTGGTTATATATTGCCTTGGGGTAAACATAAAGTTAGAAAATGTTCGGAATGTGGTATTATGTGTCACAGTCAATGTGCTCATTTAGTTCCTGATTTCTGTGGTATGTCCATGGAAATGGCTAATACAATACTAAAAACTATTCAAGATACAAAGCGTACTCAGCAACAAAGAAAGAAATTAGCCCCAAACAAGGGAGCTGAAATAGCTAAAAGTAGAAGCAGAGAACAAGTTCAAAAGAGTTCAATTTCTCCAGTCAAAGTTAGAGAAATTGGAAGTGTTGAATCCTATCAAAATAGCGTCAATCCATTACCAATCGCTCCATACTCGTCAACGAAACTAAGTTCTGATCAAACAACAGGTTGGGTCCAGGATTCCAAACAGCAAATTGGACAATCGACTTCTCAAGAGAAGATCTATAATACTCCTAAAAATGATATATATGCAAGTTTTACAGCTGATGCAGCTGGTAATCTTTCGCCCGAATCAAAAAGAACGAGCTTACAAGACTACAATAAACAAGAAAGAGAATATCATTATTATAATGATGCAAATACTCATGATATGCAACCTAATCAAAATAAATTTGTTGAAGAAGATAATTTATGGAGAGAACAGCGTGTGAACATGGATTCTGAATTAAATGAAAACGAAAACAGAAGAACATCACAAATTGAAGAAATCATTCCTAATAATATTATAGAGGAAGTTCAAATGACAAATATTCCACAACTACCTGCTCAAAATGAAATGTATGCAGAACCTATACAAAAGTCGACTACTCATTCCAGTAATCCATTTAAAGATATGGATAAGGTAGAGCCTGACTCAAGAAATAGAGTATCAATAATTAAAACCCAGGAGGCAGATGTTTCGCGCAATTCCATGAATGCTTCTATATCGAATTCTCCTCAAAAATCAGTCACAAGTGGTAAACATAGGAAAAAGGGTGCTAAACGTCGTAAGGTTACATTAGATGATTTTATTTTGATCAAAGTTTTGGGTAAAGGTAATTTCGGTAAAGTTTTATTATCTAAATCAAAAAACACAGGCAGGGTCTGTGCTATTAAGGTTTTGAAGAAGGATAATATCATTCAAAATCATGACATTGCGAGTGCTAGAGCAGAAAAAAAAGTTTTCCTTCTAGCCACTAAAACAAAACATCCATTCTTGACTAATTTATATTGTTCATTCCAAACTGAGAATCGTATTTATTTTGCGATGGAATTTATTGGTGGTGGTGATTTAATGTGGCATGTACAAAACGAAAGGCTTTCCGTTAGAAGAGCTAAATTTTATGCTGCAGAAGTGCTGCTAGCATTAAAGTATTTCCATGATAACGGTGTTATTTATCGTGACCTGAAATTAGAAAACATCTTGCTAACTCCAGAAGGTCATATTAAAATAGCTGATTACGGTTTATGTAAAGATGAAATGTGGTACGGTAACACTACATCCACGTTTTGTGGTACACCGGAATTCATGGCACCTGAAATTTTAAAAGAACAAGCATACACAAGAGCTGTTGATTGGTGGGCATTTGGTATTCTCTTATATCAAATGTTATTATGTCAATCTCCATTTTCTGGTGATGATGAAGATGAGGTATTCAATGCTATCTTAAGCGATGAACCGTTATATCCAATAGATATGGCTGGTGACATTGTACAAATTTTCCAGGGTTTATTAACAAAGGATCCTTCTAAGAGATTAGGTGCTGGTTCAAGAGATGCTTTAGAAATTATGGAAGAGCCATTTTTCCAAAATATCAAATTTGACGATATTTTAAATTTGAGAGTGGAACCACCATATATTCCAAAGATAAGCTCACCTGAAGATACTTCTTACTTTGAACAAGAATTTACTTCAGCTGCACCAACCTTAACACCATTACCTTCATTGTTAACCACTGCACAACAAGAAGAATTCCGTGGTTTTTCTTTTATCCCAAATGACCTTGAATTATAACTTACATGATGTAGATTCAATATAATATAAAGAAATTTGTATATATATTCTATAAAGAAAAAACAATATAACGTCAAACATTTTATTGAATTTTTTGATACAATTTTAATGTAAATTTTAACCTCTCGAAATGACATATAATAGCGGAATGATTTGTTGAAATTTTAATACAGAAAATACATACATTTTTCAAGAAATTATCGATAACTAAAAGAAAATTGTATTAATAGGCCAGTAATCTTTTTAATGCAGATGATTAATTGGAAAAAGCCTCAATCAATTAGGTTTATATTCATTACATTAAGTTTATAATTTTCTTTATTGTTTTGAGAGAATTTTAAAAGAGCCTGTTCGAACTATAAACAAAAATAAACATATTCACAAAAAGTAACTGTTAAAATCATGCTAAATGATAAGGTGACTCTTGACTTGAGCTGGAAACAAACAGATCCAAATTTGAATTTTCAAGATGAAGATTATGTGAGTAATGATATTAAAAATGTGTCCAATTCCGATCAAAGAATCACCATGACGAGATCAAGGTGCATTGATCCAACTTTGGTAAATTCTTTTCTAAATATTTTGAGGCATAAAAGTGATGATATTATCAAACAACGACTTGGCGATTATGAAAAGATAGCAAATACAAGTGCTATAGATAATCAAGAATTGAAAAGACTAGGGAATTGTGATTACTTCTTGCAAAAAGAACTATATCCAAATTGGAAAATAAGGGACCAAGTTATTAACTTTTGTGATAAGCAAGCAATTGAGATGGAAAAAGAATTACAACAAAATAAAGCTTCTTCTGATAGTAATTCTCTCCACAAAGTTGTTGTTGAAGCAAGATTAGACCCTTATGCGTCCAGGGACCAATTTGATAAAGATAATTCTCGTTACAATGATATAAACGCTATAAAGTTATGGGTTAGAAATAATAAAAATGTTGAATCGATACTTCAAACTACATCGAATCAAATTCTAAAACAAAGTTGCGATCAAAACGCTGATTATATAGAAAAGTTTCATTCTCTTATAAAGAATTTCAAGTGAATCAGCACAAAAAAAATCATATTGGACAAAATAATGTCATCTAATCATATTTCAAGATAACACTAACTTGATTGTTGAATAAATAAGTGTAGTTAAATAAAGAAACCTGTGCATAACAAGCAAAACAAGAAACTTAATTAGTTCATAAAATGTCAATTCATGTAGAGAAGTGTCAAAAATTTTTCAGATAATGATTTTTTGATTAGTGCAGTTCTATCAGCATTTAAATTTCGATAAACCCAAACATGTAAATTGAATAAAACATAAATGATAACCACTCGTCAATTACACATTAGAATTATATAATCAAAATAGTTTCTTATGAAAGAAAAATAGTAGAATGTTGCATTGTATGTTTTCTAAACGTGTATGAGTTGAAGGCTATGAAACAACAATTCCTTCCATCACTTTCTGTTATTGTAACACATGAGCTAAAGAAACAAAAAACAATTATTTTCATTAAGCAGTGCCCCTTCTATGTTAGTTAACTTACTCTTTGAATACATAGAACAATAAATTCAAAACTTAAAAGAACAAAACAATCTTTGTATTTTGCATCTTGTGAAGAGTCAAAAAAAAAGATTCAGGATGGAAAAAAATGAAGCCATAGATCAAATTATAAAAGACTATTTGCATTTACATCAAAGCAATACAACTCGTCACAGTGTATCGACAGTTGAATATAATTGACTGTGACACTTTAGAAGATAAATAGGAGTTGCCTCTCCATTGAAAAAAATTATTGGTTGTCTAAAACGTCTTCAATTTTTTTTTATTTCTATATTTTTCAATATTTTTCAGTTGTAACGACTGTCACTTGGAAATTGATTTAATTACTTTAATTAATTTATATACTAGATAAGTTACAGATAGAACCGATAGAAAATGTATATAAACAATTTGTTAAAGTCAAGTTCATGAAATTTGATTCTTAATTTATATATATTGTTTCTATTTGTACCTTTGTATGTTTTTTTGCTGGTAGTCAAAACAGTTAACTTTTCATGCGTTAGGGTCAATCAACGAATTAAAATACTTGGTAGAATAATGACTGTGACCATAAATGCAGTTGAGAATGGCGAAGAAGATAATGTTTTTTTACTAAGTAAATACTCCTTATCAGAAAAATATGGGTTTTTATCGAATGATCCTGAAACTGAGATAATACCTATCGAATACTACAAACCTTGGGAAAATATTATTGCAATATTACCACTGCTGCTAAAAAATGGACTTTTAAGAGAAGAAATTGAGAGTAAGTTACCACTCTTGAATGTGACAAATGAATTATTGAGCAACGAGAAATTTTTGAGAAGGTCATATTCAATTTTAACATTTTTAGCTAATGCTTATGTTTGGGGTAACCACTTTATTAACGAAATTCCAAGAGAGGTATTACCAGACAACATAGCCCAACCTCTGTTGGTTATTTCAAAGAACTTAGATTTGCCTCCTTTGAGTACATATGCAAGTCTTGTATTATGGAACTTTGAAATCAAAGAAGATATACATTCAAATAGTTTGTATGATATAAGAAATCCCATAAACGTTAAAATTTTGAACACCTTTACAGATACTGACGATGAACGTTGGTTTTACATAATTAGCGTATGCTATGAAAAAATAGGTGGATCAGTATTAGCTTGTGCAATGGAAATTATTAACTCTATTGAAACGAATAACATTAATTTATTGAAGAGTAGATTAAATTTGATCCGAAGTTACATATTGATACTGAGTAGGCTCTTTGATAGAATGAAAGAGCACACGAACCCAGAATTTTTTTACAATGTTTTAAGACCATGGTTAGCTGGATGGGTGAATGCCAAGGATTTAGGATTACCAAATGGCGTTAAATATGGTGTTGATGGAGAATTTATGAAATTTGCAGGTGGATCTAATGCGCAAAGTTCACTAATTCAATTTGTGGATATCTTGTTTAATGTTGAACATAATAATGAAGAATGTTCCAATAATGGAATATCTTACATTTTAGAAATGAGGAAATATATGCCAAAACCACATCGAGAGTTTTTAGAGAAATTCTCTGACATTTGTCATTTGAGAACTTTTGTTTCTGCCCATTCAAATGAGGATTCTGAATTAATAAACTGTTTTGACAATTGCCTAGATGCGTTGAAAGTTTTTAGAGATGAGCACGTTAAAATGGTGGCTAAGTATATTATTAAACCTGCTAGAATCAAAAGGCAGTTGGAATCAAATAAAATTGCTAATGCTAAGAAAACTGGGTTAGAAATAAAAGGTACAGGAAGCACCTCATTTGTCGAATTCTTAAGGCAGTGTCGGAATGACACAATAGATACAAAGATAATTAAAAGGTCAAGATAGATCGATGTCTAATAAAACTATCATTTTATGTGATTAGTCTGTCGGAACACTTTTCGATGATATTTTCCATCGATTAACCTTATGAACATATTAATATTTGAGCCTGTGTATATTGAAACCAAGTTATTATAAAGTCTATTGTTTAAACATATATTTCAGACTGTTTAAAAACTAAGCAAAGCTTTTGTTGAATCAATTCACAAACTTCCCTGGTGTTGTCTAATTTCATTGTAAAAAATTTATAATTGTAGTAAAATAACTTGATATAACATTCAAGGACATCAGTTGGCATGCTGAATGAAAAACACTACATCAAGGTGAATTATTCTTCATAATCTGGTATTTGGATAAAAGAAAGTTCTGAAAATTTAGGTATATAGTTTTTTTTTCAATTGATACTTCGTTATTCCATAATAGAAATAAACAAATCTATCAATAACTGTATAATTTTATATTTTGATTTGTAGTTGTCTTATTGAGTAGCTTATATTTGTTCAATGACAAAACATGCGTTGAAAAAAAAAAGAGAAACAAAACATAAATTGAGAGTTTTGTTGATATTTTATATTTATTTAACTAATAAATACTGAATACTGAGGTATATGGAAGAATTAACAAAAAGTTCAATTTAAATATGGGATACAATTTTAATATGGGAGATCAGCAATGTTGAGAAAGCTAGCTGACAAGTAGGCCTAATGATCTTTTTCAGACACGAATCTTAGCTTGTGCTGATTGGTAATAAAGATCTCTTATAAACTGAACATATAACTCTAATTATTTTTGAAGATCCGATCTATATATTTTTTAGAATTGAATGTGAATTTTACTGAAGTATAAACATGAATTGATTGGTTTTTAATTAGACTAATTTGAAATAGAATTAAGAAATTGCCTAAATGAAATTACGTCTGTCTGTTTTTTTTTGGATAATTTCATGAAATCATCTTTAAATATGTACATCTATAATAATACATAAATTTTATTAAATTTACTTCAAGTAGTTGCTCTCCAATTAGTAAAATAACTTACAAATCTCTCAATAAGCGAGCAACTTCATTAACACCGTCTTTGTTAATCTCAGAAAGTTTTTGTTGAACAACTTCAACAATTTTGTCAGCATCAACTAATTCACCATCATCATTAGCAAATTCTGGACCTAATCTTTTAACACGTAATTTATTTTCTAAATATTCTTCCTTACCTAAAATGACGGCCAATGGACAACCAGACTTTTCAGCAGCATCAAATTGTTTTCTTGGGTTAGCTTTGGATTTATAAACATATTCAGTTTCTATACCAGCGTTCCATAATTGCTTGGCTACCTTCATTCTTTCTGGTAAGTAGCCAGTCCAATCTTTACCACCACCGAATGCCATTACAAAAACTTGCGTAGCAGTTGGTTTTACAGCAGCAGCAGCAGCAGCTCTTTGTTTAACTAAAGAAAAAATTCTTTCCACACCGAATGAAATACCAACACATGGAATTTGAGTAGACTTCTTACCAGATGCTTCAGCAAACATGTTGACTAAGTTATCGTAACGGCCACCAGCTGCGATGGAGCCAACACCAACATAAGCAGATGCATCATCATCTTTTTTGGCCTTCTTTTTTAGTTCAGTAGCGTCAGTTGGAGGAGCAGAAGCAGCGGTGACAGCTTCGTAAATCAAACCAGTATAGTAATCTAAACCTCTTGCTAGAGATAAATCGAAAGAAATGAATTGGTCAATTTGGAAAGCTTCAGCATAAGAAATCAGAGTCCCAATTTCATTCAAACCTTCCATAGCTTTTTGATTAGCTAAAACAGCTTCATCTTTCATTAGGGTATCATGAATTTCTTTCAAAGTACCATTCAATTTAACATATTCACCAATTTTATCGGCTGTCTCTTCTGATTGACCCTTTTCTTCAGTTATTTCTTTTTTAACGACTTCCCATGGTGATTTATCCAATTTATCGACAGCTGAAGAGATTTTTCTAACGTCTTCATCTTTAACACCGGAAATTTGAAAGATACCATCTAAAATTTTTCTATGATTTAACTTAATTTTGAAGTCCTTGATACCTAAACTGGTTAAACCTTCAACTAAAATAGATAAAATTTCAGCATCTGGAACCATTGATTCATAGGCACCAGCAATATCAAAATCACATTGATAAAACTCTCTCATTCTACCTTTTGTCATTGCAGGTTGATCTCTTCTATACACTTTAGCAATATGATATCTTTTGATGTTTTGTATATTATTCATTGCAACGTATCTTGCGAATGGAACGGTCAAATCGTAACGTAGAGAGCATATTTCACCACCTTGGTCTTTCAAATCATAAATCAATTTTGAGTCTTCACCATATTTACCAGCTAAAATTTCTCTCAATTCGAAAACAGGAGTATCGATAGTAACACCACCATGCTTTTTGAATAAATTGGATAAGGTGGTGAAGATGGCTTCTCTAATAACCATATCAGAATCAGCCCAATCTTTGGTACCTTTTGGAGTCTTCAAAGAGACTTGTAATTTATTTTTTTTTGATTCTTTTTTGTTAACATGTTCAACTTTAGAAGCGACAACTGGTTCAGTAACTTGTTCAGCCATGGTATAAAATAAACGTCTCGTAAAAACTGTACTAGGTCTCAACAGCCTACTGAGCATAAAATGTTCTTTTTTCTTGAAAAAAATAGATTGTTAGGAAAGAATAAGAACTATTCAAAAACTCTTATACTTCAAATAAAATATATTTTAAATCTGCTGAAAAAAAAAGTAAAATATCCAATTATTGTATATTAAAGTGAAAAGTAGAACGAAAAAGAGATATATATATATAAATATAGGAATATATAGGAATATAAATGTATGGCAATTGATTTAGTTTTGGTCCAAATAAACTTATCAAAATGCAATTGCAATTGTATAATTCATTAGATGCACTTGGAATTATTGAAACTCATCGAATATTTTTTTCAAAAGTGAAATATCATCACAAACGACATAGTTAAGAAGTGCTTGACTGTATTTGAAATGAATGTTTTTGATGACTCTGATGAGATGAGATGAGATGAGATGACAGCAACTGAGATTTGATTAGTGTTTTGTGACTTTTTGTGAATGCGGTATTATGATCTGATAACAACATATATTAAATGTCGTGGACGACACATTTCCAAACATTTGGCTAAAGAAGTGCACTATTTTATGTCGTTCAATGGTGAGTGAACAGTTACGTTTCCGTCCACTTTTCTCTTCTTCATTCTAGCTATAGAATATTTATTTACAGGTGAAAAAGGAAAAAGGAGAAGAAACTTATGTTTATTTACAATTCATTGGTAATGTAATCTATCTGGAATTCTTTCGCTAACGTTTCTCAACTTTTCAAAAGTATTTGTTCAAAATTTCATTGTGCTTTGAATATTGACATCTCCTTTGTTTATTGTAACCACATTAGTATACTTAAGTTCGTTTTTCAATCTTTCTTCTTCTTCCACAAACGATTTAATGTTTTTTGTATCATTTTGTCCATCTTTTTTATCGAGATTAATATTACTTTTATGAAGTTCATTATTTTTTCTATTATTTTTGATCATATTTGGTAGATATACATTATGGGAGGTTTGTATCATAATTGTTCTTGGTCCAGATATCTTTAAAAAGCTATTTTGTCCAGTTAAAAAAGTAACATATTTTCTTCTGATCAAATTGCTTGTAAATCTCATTACTTTCTCAAAATAATGAAACCATTCTTTGACCCCAAACGATTTTGCTTTTTCAACAGTCAAGGAAAATTGTGTTTCATCATTCAGTTTATCTACATTTGGATTCACCAGCTTATATTGCTCAATTGATTGATTTATATCAATTTGATTGTTACCATTGACCGCCAATAGGTATTCGGGTTTGATGATTATCTCTTCATTACTATTTTTCAATTCAATTGAATAAATTGAGCCGTTTCCACTCAATAATAAATTACCTCTACCTCTTATAATCTTGTATTTTTTACTGAAACTTTTCCTTAGACTTTTGTTGAGTAAAATTTTAAAGTTAAATTTACTTTTAGGAGAGGCTATATCCAAACTTGAATTATCTTCGTAAGCTACTAAGGAATTTTTACCAAATATATTCCAGTCCATAGTACCGTTCAATTTCAAATGAGCCAATGTTCTGAAGTCATTTCTGTTCAAATAAGGTAATAAATTAAATCCAAAGAAGTTTGGTGCAACTAAAACATTCAAATTGCTATCACTAATTAGTCTTTGATAAATAGTGGACGATAAACTTTTAAACTTGATCAAATTATGCATTATGAACTTCCAGTGAAAGGTCATCTCAACTTTTGAGCTATTGTTACAAATAGCTATCAATGTACCTCTTCTTATGTATAAAGGGGTCTTTGGAGGTATAGTCAATGCTGCCATTGTGGCCGGTTGACCAATTACATCAAACTTACTTGAACTATTATTTTGTGTTGAAACTTCATCAAGTTTGAACAATTCTAGTGAGGAACTTTTATCCTTAACATCCGGTTTGCTATCAAATCCAGATTTGAACATTGAAATGGACCTCTTACTCTGTAACATGGGCGTAAGCCCTTTCAAACAGGTAGCCTTCCTTAACATAAACTTTCGGTATTCACAGATCTCTGTATATGACCAGAACGGTAAATTAATCTATAAATGTGATGCTTCAAACTAACAAGAAAAACTTCAATATAGATATATGCATGTAATAATTACGAGTGCTCCTATATCGAAAGCAGAATTGAACTATATTATTAAATTGAAAACAGTTGGCCGTTTCTTATTTGTTTTGTTTCTTGTTTGTTGTGGTTTTTTTTGATTAGAACGCCTTTATGAACTTTTAGTCCAATGATATTTGAAAGGTTAATCTCAAGATATCTAGAAGAAATAGATTTAATAGTTATTGTTTTAACTTTACTTTCAACTGAATTATACACAATGCTAAATTAATTGTAAGACATTAAAGTTAAACTAACAGAACACAAAAAAATTACCAAAAAAAAAAATGGTTATATTGAATTTATGCGAGTTATTTGTTCTTTTTATATGCTTTGAACTGAAAGCAAGTGCTTCTCAGTTCCAACAAAGACAACCCAAAACAAAAAGAACAAGGCCTTTTGGGTATATAGAATCATAAATTAAAATGTTGTCATTGTTATAGTGATATAAAATATGCCGGTAAATGTTTGTTTGGTGGATAAAAAAGTATGTTATATTGAATTCTTTTCTAGTTTGTAGTTTATCTGTCTCTATCTCTCTCTCTTGAAGCTAATTTTTATCAATTGGTTCTTGTTGTTTAATATATTGCTGACTACTCAATGAAAATATTCTATCACTTTTTTTGAATGCATTAGTTGCATCATGGCCGTGTGGTTTCGTGAAAACATCGAATCCAGTTACTATATTACCCCAATAGTTAGCTTTTATTTGACCATTTTGAGTTTGGTAAGTTGTTACACCAGTAGAAGCATTTGATAAATATTGAGTCTCCTTCTCATAAATTTCTTGATTTATTTTATCGAATTCATCTTCAAGAGCATTTCTTTTCTTCAGAGATTTCTTCAATTCTTGTTTCAATTTATCATACTCTTTTTTTTGCTCATCCGTAAGATGGCTTATATTATTTGTATTATTAGATGTTTTAGAAGCTACTTTATTATTTACGGGTGTAGTTATATCACTCATGTCTTAATTTTTTGAAGAGTAAAATTAGTTTCAGATGATTTGAACAACAATTTTTTTTTGAATGTTAATAACTAATAACCACAGTTTATCCTATATTGAATAAACTAAGACATCAACAGTTCAATTTTGATGCAAATAAAGCATAAATATTGTTTTTCATATGTTCAACCTTCAAATATTTTAATGTTATTGTTATTGTTTTTAATTTTTTTTTTTCGTTGATGGAAAGAAGAACATATTTTTGTATTTGGCAAGAAAACTGAAAATTTAAATTGTAAAATAAACAAATATGAATTATAATTTCAGTAAAAGAGATCTGTTTTCAATTTGATATAACATATATTTTATGATTTCCATTATATAATTTGAGAATATATTGGATTTGTAGTAACTTTTATTGTTTTGTTAGCAAGTTTTGCATTCATATATACGTGCTCTAGTTATATAAATCTAACTGTCAAAGAACGGCAAACTAAACAAAAGATAGAGAAACAATTTCAGTCATGGAAAACACTAATTATGTCGTTATTCACAATGGAACCAGCTCAACAATAGCTGGATTTAGCTGTAGCGAATCTCCAGTATGTGTGATGCCTTCTTCTTATATCCAAAAAGCTAATGGTGATATTATCTTTGGTACTTTTGACATGATAGATGAAGCTAGCAAAAATGAAGATGGTGATGAAATTTTCACCATAATGGACTCTAAATTTGGTGTGCCTTACAATTGGACTGCATTGGAGAAACAATGGAGATATATATATGATACTCAATTGAAGATTTCACCTGAAGAGTTACCGTTGGCTATTACGGTTCCTTCTATTCTAACTAAAAACATTGAATTGGAGACTAAAATAATTGAAGAATATTGTAAAATTGCATTTTTGAAGTTGAACATACCAAGTTTACGAATTATTAATGAATCATTAGCAATTTCATTGAGTTTGGGTAAAAAAAATTCATTAATAGTTGATTTAAGTGGTAGTGGTAGTACCGTTACTCCAATTATTGATGGTGTATTGATTAAAAATGGTATATTGAAATCCAAATTTGGTGGAGACTTTTTAGATTATCAAATCAGTAGTAAAATTCAAGAAAAATTAAATGATGATAACATTGATAGGATGAACGAAGATAAAAAATCAACAGAAATGTGGTTAGAGAGTCAAACATGGATCAAGGATTTTAAGAGATCTATGGTTCAAATTAGTGAAAAAAATTTAGAAGAAACTGAAAGAATTAATAAAGAACAAATTGAATTACAAAAAAAATATTCAACAGCAACAGTCTCAACTACAGATAATGTTGAAATTGATTTGAATCCATTATCAGTAAAAGAACACTATTTATATAAAGTAGAAAACAAAACATTAACATTTGAATTAAGAGAATGTTATAAACTCGGTGAATATTTATTTCAACCAAAATTATCAAATGAAAATTTCAATAATGAAGAAGGTATTAGTGAGTTAATTAACAAATCAATTTTAAATACTGTGACTACGTTAACAAATTCCAATGGAAACCCACAATCTATCAATGGTAATAACAACAACATAAACAATAATGGTATCAATAATAACACAAATATTGTTAACAATAATAATAACAGCAACAACAACAACATTAATACATCTTCATCAGCATCGGTTGTTATCAAAACACCAAGTGGTTCAATGTTAAATAGTACAATCATCAATAGTGAAATTACAAATATTCCTAATAGTAATTCAATTGAGTTGATTAATAGTTTATTGACAAATATTGTCATCAAAGGTAGTACTTCATTGATCAATGGTATTGAAATGAGAATTATAAACGAAATATCAAATCAGTTCCCAAACAATAAAATCAATTTTTTCTCAAACCAAATCTTAAATGATAGATTTTTACAAAGTTGGTTAAGTTGTAATGTTATATTGAAGTTAGGTGAAATTGCAATTGGAATGGGTAACGAACTTTATTGCAAAGAAGATTATGAAAAAAAGCTGAATTTAAATAAGAATAAGAAATAGTTCTTGATTGTATAAATTGAAATAAACGACTGTAATTGTAAACATATATGAGTAAGCGAGTGTAAGCGAGTGTAAGAGAGTGTCAGAGAGTGTCACATAGTACATTATTGTTAAGTAGAAAAAAAGAGTTATGAGACGTTGTGTCCACTTAACTAGTTGCTAAATAATAACCATCACGTGAGCCACACGTGAATCGCACGTGACAGCATTCAGTTGCGATGCTGATAGCGCCACACATGAACACACATCGCTCTCTCTCCGTTCAACCGTCGTCCACGGCACACCCACGTGATCCCTATTCTTTCCGCCCGTCTCCAACGACAGAGAAACAAACACACCAAAAAAAGCACTTATGTTTCCACAAACGGACACACACCGTCACCGCACACGACTGTCACAGTGAGCCGTTGTCTTATCTAAATGTAAACAAACAAACAGAAAAAGAAAAGAAAAACACACACTGCGAAAATTTTTTTTTTCTCGTTTGTCAAAAATCCCTCGACTCTTCCTCTTGCTTTTCGCAGACGCCCCCTGCACACGCCATTAGGGGAGTCCTTCTCACCGTTGCCCCACGCGTTCGCCCGTCACATGGCCATGGAGCACAAAAGCACTAAAGCACAAAAGCACTAAAGCACTAAAGCACCACGTTCGACACTAGATTCTGCGATTAAAAGTAGCAATTTCCCACTGATCGCATCGTATCGGCTCTGACTCTGGCTCGGCTCGGCTCAATGCTTCTTCTGCCCACCGGAACAAAAAATAAAAGAAACTTTTTCTTTTATTTACGTTTCACGATAAGGAATCGTGCGGTCGAGCTGTGGTCGCAATCACACGGTAGTGATCTTATCACAGTGTGAAGGTATGACTGCTTTTTGTTTCTTTATTTACTTTTTGCTGTTATCTGCCGAGGTCAGTTATGTCTGCTTACCATACGGTTCTGTGTGGTAAGCAGATACGTGCATGTTTATGGTTTAGTGGACTGGGCACTGGGCACTGGTGAGATATTTAGTATGCGGTACTGTAAACTAAATATATCTATTTTTGAGTTCAAGCTTCTTACCTGTGCATGGTAAGAATAGCTATTAATGATGGATGAGCTTACTACTGCTACTGCTACTGCTGCTACTGCTGCTGATGGTGACCATGATGGTTCTAATAAAACTTTTTTTATATATAAAGCAATACATATTCTTTGGTTCTTTTTCTTCTGTTCTCTTGTCAGTGTTGTTGCTGTTCTTAATATCGTCTCTTCTGGTAACACCCCATCAAGGTAACCTTTCTGTTCTCCCTCATTAACAATCCAAAACCAAAATATTATTAATATATATATTTACACATATATATTATAATTTGCTTTTTCAGTTCCCCCCCTATCCAGATAAATCAAATTATTACACACACACACATAGACTATATTAACAATGTCTGATATTGAAATTGAAAAAACTCAAATTCTACAAAAGTACTTGGATTTAGACCAAAGAGGCAAGATTATTGCCGAGTATGTCTGGATAGATGGTACCGGTCATATTAGATCTAAAGGTAGAACTCTAAAAGGTAAAATCACTTCTTTAGATCAACTACCAGAATGGAATTTCGATGGTTCTTCTACTAATCAAGCTCCAGGTAACGATTCAGATGTTTATTTGAAACCAGCCGCTTTTTACCCAGATCCTTTCAGAAGAGGTGACAACATTGTTGTTTTAGCCGAATGTTTCAACAACGATGGTACCCCAAACAAATTCAATCACAGACACGAAGCTGCTAAATTATTTCAAGCTCACGAATCCGAAGAAATTTGGTTTGGTTTGGAACAAGAATACACTCTATTTGATCAATACGATCAAGTTTACGGTTGGCCAAAAGGTGGGTTCCCAGCTCCACAAGGTCCTTACTACTGTGGTGTAGGTGCCGGTAGAGTACACGCAAGAGACGTTATTGAAGCTCACTACAGAGCTTGTCTACATGCTGGTATCGAAATTTCAGGCATCAACGCTGAAGTTTTACCATCTCAATGGGAGTTCCAAGTTGGCCCATGTAACGGTATTGATATGGGTGATCAATTATGGATGGCCAGATATTTACTACATAGAGTAGCGGAAGAATTCGGTGTCAAGATTTCTTTCCATCCAAAACCACTAAAGGGCGACTGGAATGGTTCTGGTTGTCATACCAATGTTTCTACCAAGAACATGAGACTACCAGGTGGTATGAAATATATTGAAGAAGCTATCGAAAAACTATCAAAAAGACATGCTGAGCATATCAAACTATACGGTAGTGATAATGAAATGAGATTAACCGGTAGACACGAAACTGCATCAATGACATCATTTTCTTCCGGTGTTGCCAACAGAGCTGCTTCAGTCAGAATCCCAAGATCTGTTGCCAAGGAAGGTTACGGATATTTCGAAGATCGTAGACCAGCTTCTAACATCGACCCATATTTAGTCACCGGTATCATGTGTGAAACTATTTGTGGTGCAATCGAAAACGCCGACATGTCTAAAGAATACGAAAGAGAATCTAAATAAACAAAATCAACATACGATTTATAGTACGACATGATTCAAACCGAAAGAAAAAGAAAAAAAAGAACATAGAAAAAAAAAATACAATAATTGATAAATAAATGTGCCCCATTTCCCCAACGGTACCTTTTTTTCCCATTCTTTTTTCCATTCCTTTCCAATTCGAATTGAAGCTACATTCTCCCCCACACAGTTCCCCAAAAGAATAAAAAATCATTCAAAGTATATATACTAGTAACATTAACTTACTGTTTTTACATATAAAATTCAAATAACCATTCACGAAAATAAAAGATATAAAGAAATAAACAATCATTTAAACTGTTCTTTCAAACACACCAGCGACAAGTTTACCATTTTTGTCCATATACACATACATACATACATACATACATACATAC
>JAKTPK010000227.1:288544-305164 GCA_030557565.1 Tetrapisispora arboricola
ACATACATACATACATACATACATACATACAATAGCGTTCATGTATGATGTGCCAAGCTTGAATCAATGAGATGTTGATGAGAGAGCCTTTCCAACTGGTGCACTGAGTTACGAAAAGTAATGTTCCAATAAAAAAGAACAGGTCATGTGACTAAGAAACCGCAAGATCATGTGACCCCAGAATCCGAAAAATCAACTCGTGACCCAAGAAAAAGTGCCGTTCCAAGCAAGGAAAGGCAAGATTACAAGACCACAAAACACCGACGGATATTGTTATGCGCTTATCGAGACGCACAATTTGCATAAACACCTAATCACATACAGTTAATGACATAATATGGGATTAGTTAAACGAACACAAGTTAGTCATTGAAACATGAGTTAAAAACAGACAGAACAAAATATTTTTTTTTTTCTCTTCGTATCATTAAAAGGGGTGAATGGATCTTTGACCGAGCACCATCAAACAACAAGAAAATTGGAAAGAAATGGAAAGAAACGGAAAGAAATGGAAGGTATTAAAAAATCAATGACCAAACCAAGATTGTTTTTGTACCCGCCAGGTTTTCGCAAGCAGCGCTTGCGTGTGAAAACCCGGCCCCTCTATTTCAATTCCCTTGTACGCTCCTGTAGCTCTCTTTTCTTTTCTGTCTTTGTGGATAATCACGGTAGAATGTAATTGTCCGCCGCTCAGTGGCTCAAATGGGAAGCCATCCAAAACACAAAGAAAAACACCACTGCGGTTGATCATGATCAGTTTTGCGGGAGATTAAAATGTGCGTCTGATCTATTCAATTCACAATTATCGTTACACGACGAAATGACGAAATGACAAAATGACGAAACGATTCCCTCTTGGTGAAAAGGGCTTTTGTCTTTGTCGTGCTTTGCAGGCTGGTTTGCACGCTAGTTTGTCTGGATTCAATTGGGTTTTCTGTTGGGTATCTCGAATTCTCTGATTGCAGATTCCGTATTTTTTTGGTCATTCATTTTTTTGTTAATTGCACCGATTTTAATCTGCGTGGGATTTTTCAATAATTAGTCATCAATTAATGACTGAAGTCATTCGAATGTTGGTTTACTAATATGATCCACATTAATTTTTATATATAAAGCATGGATGAATGGGATTTTTGAAACATTTGAAGAACAGTTTCTATCAACCTTTGCATACAATCATTTACGCCAGACAAACACACAAACACACAAACACTCAAACACATACTAAACAACTATCAAAGATGCCTGCTTTTTTACCTTTAACTTCTGCTATTCAACAACCATTTGTTATTCCAAACATCTCTCCAGTATCACAACCAAGTTCAAGAAAGAATTCAATGGATGAACAACAAATTGGCAAAGATTTATTGAAACCAGCTGCTAAGGCTGAGAACGGAAATGGAAACGAAACCGAAACCGAAACCGCTGATGCCAACGCCATCACAAGACCAAGAACAAACTCAATTTGTTTGTTGTAATCGATACTCGCACACAACAACAAATACATTTCGTCATCACATATATCCTGCATTTTTACTCATTTCATATAGAGAATCATAGAGCCTTATCCAGCATTATCATGCACAGTTGACTGAAACAATATTTTATTTTTCAGTCTTTTCATTTATTCATATCAAGTCGGGTTTTTCCCCTTTCATCCATGTGACATTTATATTTATGTTTATGTTTTATCCATATATCCATTAACCCGTATATCCATTAACCCGTATATCCATTTATTCATTATCCCCCCCGTTTTCCCATTTTTAGTCTATCAAGAAAAATATCATGAAAGTGTATAAATATAAATATAAACGTAAATTTATCTTTATAAATTAATATGATAATCATTTAGATTGAGCTTTTGTTTATTAATTTTGATACCATGTAAATATCTATAGACATATTTATAGACGTATCGGCACCGCATACATTTGGTTACCTCGAGTCGATATTGCTTTGCTTTATCCCAATTGTTTTTCCTCGTTTTCAATTGATACTTTATTTAGTTTTATGTTTTTTTCATCACCACATCCACAATCATAGTCTTCTAAGATAGTACTACAGTCGTATTCTTTTTTCTTCAAATGTTTATTCACCACATTATGGATGTGACATCCCCATAACGATGCCGATGTTCTACTAGATGTTTGTGTTGGGTATTTTTTGATCATTTCTTGTAAATGATACGAACATTCTCCACACGGATAAAATTCTGCAAACAAGTTAATAAATTGATTCAATTTCTTTCTCTCTTCTTCTGTTGGCTCATCTGGATATCTTGCTAATAACGTGTGAAAATATTTCCATGATGCCCTTCCTAATTCTTGTTTAGCTTTCAAGTCTGGCATGCTTGGCATTATACTACCATCAACTCTGCCAAAGGTAACTTTTTTTGTCTTTTTATCATCTTTCAATATTTTATCGTTGTCGTTTTCATTTGTGATACTACCAGAACCTAAACTGGAACTCTCACCTGTACTGGAACTCGAACTCGAACTCGAACTGGTAATGGTACTAATGTCGATATTTGATTTGATGTATGATAGTTCTGGCTGTGAAAAAAATATCCATATGCTGATCAACACTGCAATGGCTAATATACGAAATAATAAGCTATTACGATAATTAAGAAATCTCATTCCTTTAGAGGTAGCCTTGTTTTTGTTTGATTTGATTTGACTTGATTTATTTTATCTTGTTTGATATAAGTCCTAATCTCTTCATGTTCATTATATGTATATATGCACATACTTTCTAACAAAACTCTTCATCTCTCATATATATATATATGTTCTATAAATATAATCTCTTGACTATTCCCGCTTTATTGAAAAATTAGTTCACAAATTGAGTCAATAATACAAAATTTTAAATATTTTAACACCTTTTTATTTTGATACATATCAATACATTTGTAATGTTGTCATATGTATAATTGATGAAACGAACTGTAACACAGTAGAATAATATAGTTAACATTATAGTATTTAAGATATTCTTCTATAGTTTTCTGTCCCAATTTTACACAGTTCCTAACAAGAAATACTATCGCAGCAATTATATACTAATATGAGTGAGGATAAAGGTATAAATAATGAAGAATCGAAACTAAAAAAAGTAGGTATTAATACAATTTTGATAAACAATGCAAGAGAAATGCATCTAAGGACAGTCAATGCACGTTGTCCACAAAATACAAATCAGCGAACCCCGTTACCAAAATCTTCAAATCAAACTAATAGATTTGTTTCGAATAGAAATATACAAACTAATAATTTAACTCAAAAATTCAGACCACCCACAAATTATTTACAAACTAATGCTAGACATGTTTGTAATAATCCAAATAATCCACCTTGTGCCCATTGTGGCACGACAATTATACCTTCACCAAAGGCAACAATGCCTTTTGAGGATAATCCTGAAATTACAATTAATAACTGGAATATTCGAACAAAAAAGAAACCAATTTTGAATGCGGTGGAATTAGATGATTGGGAAAACAATAAATTAAAAGGTTTGACTTTACCTGAAATGATTTTTGGCAATAATGAAATAACGATAAAGAATACAGAAAAAAATTGGTCAATCCAATTCAATACTTTGGATGCTTTGAAAATGGTCAAATTAGAAGACTCTGGTATACGAGTTTCATATTCAGATAAATGGCTAGACGCTAAAAAAACTAATCGTCTGAACAGTACTAATAGTGGTCAAAAACCTGATATTGAAGAATCTTCTTTGAAAATTATTCATAATTATGATTGGACTTACACAACAGAATATAGAGGTACAGTAATTCAAGATAATAATAACAATAACAAGCTGAATTCTTATGACTTCAAGAGAAATGATGACACACAACTTCCCATTGATAAACTAAGTAGATCTGATAAGATATTGTTTTTTGATGATATGATTTTATATGAAGATGAACTTGCAGATAATGGTATCTCTGTTTTGAACTGTAAGATACGTGTGATGAATGAAAGATTACTATTGTTATCAAGGTTTTTTCTCAGAGTTGATGATGTTTTGATTAGGATAATCGAAACAAGAGTTTATATTGAATTCGACGATAATTTAGTTATAAGAGAATTTAAGAAGTATGAAGATTCTTATAACAATGTATTATCAAGACATAGGCTATCGCATTCTCATGATCCTAAAGCTGCATTAAGAGATAGTGATTGGGTTGTTGCGAACTGTCCGTTAATCAGTAGAGAATGTGAAACTTTACAATTATAAACTTGAAAATTTTTACTGTTAATAAATTAATGCATGTATTATAACAACGAATAGGCTGAGTAGTATATAAAATATAAAGATATACACATAGGTTTGAAATTTCTATAAAAAATTCATTTTTTTTCTTGTTTATTTAATATATTTTCTTTCAGTATCATTGACTAAAAAATATTGTTCAAAAAAAACTATTCACACTATTGACATTTAATTAGAGTGCTGTTTCTTTGATTATTAACTTGATCGTATTTCTATCCTTTTCACTACTATTTTTTGAATTAGAAATTTCATTTAATTTTTTATGTGATAATTTTAACAGCTCAATTTTATCGTTTAATTTTTTAGTTATTATTGCAATTAAGGACCAACCATTCAAGAAAAATTCATTTAATTCAACACTTCTCAATGAATTTTTCAATGCTTGACTCAATAATTCATTCTTGTATTTTGTTGATACTTTTTTGCTTGAATTAATTTCCAAATCTTTGAATTTCAAATAATTTAATTCTGAAATTTTATAAAATGCCATATAATTAAAAGGTTGTATTAAAACCACCTCTTCAAATGCAAAAATGGATTCATCAATTTTACCAATTTTTGAATATAGCTCACCAACAAACCACCATAATTCCGGATCATTTGGAAACTGTTCAATCAATTCTAAAGCTTTTTGAAGTATCAATTCAGTTGACGAATTCTTTAATAACATTGATAATTTCCTTTTACTAACTAAAAGATAACTTATTGTATCAGTATCAAACCTTAATTTTTCATCAATCAATTTGTCAATAAACTCAATAGCTTTTTCATCATTTGAATCGATTTGAATCAACATAGATTTCATTACGTATAAAATAGGAGAATTTTCACCAAATTCATCGGTAATTGTTTTGTAAATGACTTGAGCCTCGATATCTTTATTCAGATAGACATTTACGTAAAACAGCATCTCCATCAATGAAAGATAGTCAATCTCGTTTATAGAAGATTCACTAGTAGAATCCAAATAAAATCTGAGTTCCGTAAACAGATCTAACAGTTCTTCTGTATTCATCCTAGAGTAATATTTGGAAGAATAAATGGATAGTAATCTATTTTTAACGACGTCCATCTTGATAGCTGACAAAACTTTCCAATTTCAAACAAACCTATAATTCACAATAATATGGTGCCTAATGATCCAAAACTGAGATAAAATGTTAAGAAGTCCCACTTGTCTGTAGCTGTTAAATTTGACCTCACCTTCACTCGCCGACTGATCTAAAAACTCCTGCTCTCACAGCAACATCAAAGGTTCCATTTCAACTTATTAATCGAACTACAACTCACCTTGCAGAGCTGCATGTTATCACACAGAAATAAGTTTCCTCAAACCATCGCAGACTCCTTCCACTAAAGTTGGCCATTTCTTTAGATCAATTTCAAACAGATGGGAGTTTTAGGAAAAAAATAATTAACAATCACATGACTATCACGTGAACAAATATTCAGAACATCAAAACGTCCACGTGACGTGTCATTCCACACGTATCACGTGATTACAATTATTTTTTGGGTCAGGCACACCAAAAAAAAAAGAAACGCGGGAAAGCAAACAGAGAAAAAAATTTTTGAAATTTCACTGTTTTTTTTGGCACTTGAAATTATTCGATCTGAACAATTGAAATTTTAACTTCAAAGTTCATATGTTAATATGTTAATATGTTAATATGTTGAGATGTTGAAATGTTGAAATGTTAAGTTTGTTTGTCACTATCATTTGTTGTAACTGAGTTTTGCCTTCTTTAGTAATTCATATATTCACATATTTGTACATTCACATTGACTGAAAACTTCAATTTCGTTATTCGATATTCGATATTTTTATTAGTTTTGATAGTGATTTGTTAAAGGTCTCTTCGTATTCAGTTCACTATTATTAAAAGTCAAATAAATCTAAGTAACTCATCGAAGTTTTTCCTTATATATTTTTTTCACCTCTTTATTTGCTGGTTTATATTGTTGAAAATCGAAGTGTATTGAACTGAAGAAAAAAAAAAATTAACAGCAGAAGTTTAAGATGTCAATTAATATTTGTAGAGATAACCTGGATCCTTTTTACCGTTACAAGATGCCTCCTATCCAAGCCAAGGTTGAAGGTAGAGGTAACGGTATCAAGACAGCTGTTTTGAATGTAGCTGATGTTGCTCGTGCTTTGAATAGACCTGCTCCATACCTTGTAAAATACTTCGGTTTTGAATTAGGTGCTCAAACTTCTATTTCTGTTGATAAAGATCGTTATTTAGTCAATGGTGTCCATGAACCAGCTAAATTGCAAGATATTTTGGATGGTTTTATTTCCAAATTCGTTTTATGTGGCAGTTGTAAGAATCCAGAAACTGAGATCATTATCACCAAAGATGATGATTTAGTTAGAGACTGTAAAGCCTGTGGTAAGAGAACTCCAATGGATTTAAGAAATAAATTATCATCTTTTATTTTGAAAAACCCACCTGATTCAATGAACTCTGGTAAAGGTAAAAAGAAAGCTGCTACTGCTTCCGCCAACGTTCGTGGTGGTGGTGTCTCCATTAGTGATATTGCCCAAGGTAATAAAAAGAGCTCTGAAGATAGTAGTGAAAATGCCGGTACTGCAGCTGGTGAAGATGATGATGAGTTAGCCAGACAGATCAATGCTGCTGCTAGTAATTTACAAGACATCGAAATTCATGATGATGATTGGGCCGTTGATATGTCCGAAGAAGCTATCAGAAAGAGAGCTTTGGAATTACAAGTGGATTCTAATACAATCGACGCTGAATTGAGTAAATTGGATGAATATGGTGAATGGATCTTGACCGAAGCTGGTGAAGACAAGGCAAATATTCCTTCTGATGTTGAACTATATAAGAAAGCTGTCGAATTGGACTTATTAAAGGAACCAAAGATAGGTAGTATTTTAGCTCAATGTTTATTTGATGAAAACATTGTAAGTAATGTCGCCGAACATGCCGCTTTCTTCAACAAAGTCTTCATTTCCCCAGAATATGAATATAATTTCTTAGGTGGTATTGAAAGATTCTTAGGTTTAGAACATAAAGACTTAATTCCACAATTACCAAAGATCTTGGTTCAGTTATACAACAATGATATTGTTTCTGAGGAAGAGATTATTCATTTCGGTAAGAAAAGTTCAAAGAAATTTGTACCTAAAGATGTCTCTAAAAAGGTTCGTAGAGCTGCTAAACCTTTCATCGAATGGTTAGAAAATGCTGAAAGTGACGACGAAGAATAAGTATTATATTAATTGAGACATCAAATTAGTTAGTAAATAAAATATTTTCAATAAGATAAAATCATTCACATATAACATATCAATAAAATAAAAATTAATCAGTTTGAGAAAAACACTTGAAAGATGCGATTGTGTTGAAGTAACAGTACTTAAGATTTGACTTATTCAAATACTAAACTGAAACGATCAAATGAATGAATCATTCTATTTTTTCAAGCACAGGCTTTTTGTATTTTTTGAAATAAGGCATTAGTTGAAAGTACTACATTTTGATGAATGCTACTCACATATATAACAGTTAGTATAATTATTTTACAATTGTTTTTCAACATCACCATAATGTTTCGTAACTATACACAATTACTCACATTTACACACAATCGTTAATGTATTTTTTATAAATCGAATTAGTGACTCGATAGTTTTTTTGCGATGCGTTAAAATCACGAAATTTGCTTTTGAAAGATCTGAAAAGATCTATAATGTAAACAAAATTTAGAACAGTGGAAGGCTTTATATTATTAGAACACGAGTTACCTTTTGCATACGGCTTTGCTAATGATAGATAAAACTTAATGTAAAGAGTAACATTTTGAAATTGCTTTTATTTATCATCCCAAGAACAATTCAGGCATATTGTTGATATTGAACAAAGAAAAAAAAATAAAGAAGGACTAACTATACATTGCTTGCAAAAAAAGTTTTATCAATTCTTCAACAAGTATGTCAGATGAAAGTAATAATTTAATGTACAATTTGGAGGCACGAATAAAAAGTTTTGAAAACTCAGTGTCAATACAGAAAAAAAAAGTAAGATGGAGGTTTACTGTCATACCCGGGAAATCATTGGCAAGGTTAGGATTTTATTACAGTCCATGTACTAATAAAAGTATCAAAAAGTTAGACAATTCTGCTATAACTTGTATTTTCTGTAACAAAATATTGTTTAACATAGCTTCCTGTAAATCAAAAAAAAAGAACATATCAGAAACAATATTTAACATATTGAAATGCCACCTAGAGACTAACGATAATGAGCTATGTTTGTCATCTCATCTAAGATTATTATTATTAAAAAGATATCAATTGACAAAAGGCAAATTGATCAACAATATTGATTGGAAAACAGATAAATATTTTAGTAATCCAACCGATGAAAAACTTTTAGAATTTAGAAAGTTAACATACTATAGAAATTGGAAATATAATGACAATGAAAAAACCAAAAACCTAACTGTTGATAAAATGGCAGAAGCTGGACTTATGCTTTATGATAAACTTTTGACAAACTTTGATGAAGACTTTATAAGTGAAGATACCAGTGATATAAACAAGGATTTTTGTTATTGTATATATTGTAACAATATAATTGGATCCTGGCAAGATGAAGACAATGTTTTAGAAGAGCATTTCAAATCCTCCAAAGATTCCATGTGTTACTTTTTTACGTGCTTGGAAAGCAGAAAAGAATACAGATCAATTATAAATGATCTAAAATTGAAATATAATATGGAAGATAATGAGACAACTTCAGGTAAAGGGAATAATGATTTGGAAACTTCTGTACCGGTGAAAAAAAAAAGAAAGATAATAAAGAGAAATACAAAGATGTTTTCGAGTTCATCATCAGAAGAGAAAGAGTCTTCTTTAATTGAAAAAGGACCGAATACATCACTGATAATTAACGTAAAAGATCATATAAAAAAAGGGAAAGAAAAACAAAGGGAAATGAAAAATAGAATTCTTGATGATAGCAGAGATGACGTGAGCTTTAGCAACACAGGTAATGAATCATTTCAATTACCTGTACCGACATCTCCAACAAAGCTATTGAAAAACAATTCGTCACCATGTAAAATTTCAAAGACTGAAAATATGACAAAATTTAGCACCATACTGAAATCACCTTTGGAATTTCCAGTCAAAAGTAACTTATCGTTTAATGAATCACCTTCTTTACCAAAAGTTATCAAGCGCCCAGTATCAACCGTTATCAAACCACCTAATTTGAATGAGATCAATTTATCGGACTCATTAAGTTCAGACGAGTATACTTCTTCTTCAGAACTATCTAAGATATCTACACCTATAAATACCCCGACGAAAGTAAGAAACCTGAACGACAAATCAAAAGAACTGTTGAGCATTTCAACTTCTATTTCAACTGATAAAAAGGTCTTTAACAATGAAAGATCAACACCGAATAAATTAACTAAAAGTGATTCCAATATCATTTTCAAACTTAGTAGTGAGAAGAATTCTGAAAATGAACTAGACCTATACTCATCTCTTTCTGACGGTTCAGATGTTAATTTGTCTTTTGTCGACACCAACAAATTAGCACTAAAAACAAAATTAAGATTACCAAAGAGTAATTCTGTTCCTAATGAAGTATTAAAATTTTCGAGAATTAACGAACAAAATAAAGAAACAGAAGAAATTGATAACCAAGGCGATTTTAAATTCGATCAAAATAAGTCTCAAGCGTTTCCACGAACAATAGATTTAAAGGTAAAATCAAAAGAACAAGATAATTTAACAAAAAACAAAAAAGCAGAAAGCTTAGATTTAGTCGAACAAGGTTCATTAATTTTTGACGATTTGAAAAGTTTTAACAATATTGATAATAACATTAATCACTCTACACCTAAGATTGTGAAAACGAAAGAAATAAAAAATTATGAACAATCTAACACTCCTTACGAGAAGGTCTCCAATAACTCCAATTTCAACAAAAGCATCACAGCATTAGATGAAAAATTGCCAAGGACAAAAGAGATTGTAAATGGCGAAGCACAATCACCGATTCGCCCAAAACTCATTAATCATCAAAGTACTCCTTTGTTAGCAAAGGCTACAGAATGTTCAAACAATGAACATCACATATCAAGTTTGAATATAACTAACTCTGAGAATATTGAAATTTCTAAGTCATTGGTTTTAGAAGAAGGTTCACGTTTACATGAATCTGTAATCGAAGAAATATCTGCTGCTGTCAACAAAAGCAAGTCTCATATTTTGGATAAAAGTGACATTCCATTAAAAGATGAATCATCACAAAATATGGTGTCATATACAAAAATATCAAAGCATGATAAAGATTTTATTATAGTTAAAGAATATTTTCAGTCACTATTAAGATATATCAATGTTCATGACGCTTCTTTGTCAGATGATATTAATGGTGATCTGAGGTTTTTTTTCAATCAGATACCAACCGAGGAATTAGATCTAACCTTTTCATCTTGGATAGATTTCAAATTAGAAGATTTGAAAAAAGATTTTAGCAAAAGGACCAGACAAAAGTTAGACGGGATTAGTCTAGAATTTAGACATTACAAGAATTTAATTGAGAGGCTTGAAGATGATGAGAAATTGATGGAAATCAGTAAACTTTTTGGATCATTGTAATTATATAAATAGTTTTACAAAAGCTTAAATAGACACTCACTTAATAATATAGAACACTATTATTAAATTCCAGAAAATACTGTTTGAATATTTCACTATATAATTCAAAAAAGCAGAGTTCTCTGTTCGAAAAAGTTAAATGTTACTAGACTCATTAAAAGCGTAAGCATTGCTTGGTGCTGCATTGGGTTGAGTTGTAATACTACCATCTGTATTATAGTTGGACAGACTTAATTTTGGCAATACTACTTCTCCATTACTCAAAGTTAACATATCGAGCTGTGAAATTAAATCATCGCTATTGTTGTAGTTCAGGTTGTTTCCATTTCCACCAAAAATATTTGAAAAGCTACCCATGAAATTGCCAGGGTAATTAAAATATCCAGCTTCGGGATTATTAGTTTGCACTGGTTGAGATACAGTTACTTGAGGCGCTTGTGACGTTAAATTGCCTCCTGTTAACCTAGAGCCATTACTAATTGCACTGGAAATAGAATGCTGTCTAATATGAGGTATGTCATTATTATTGTGAGATTTAGTCGAGTAATTCCTCATTGGTGCGTTAATGTTTTGTGGATTCATTGTAGTCAAACTAACTTCTTCCAATAGACGACGATTTTGTTGCATAGAAGGATTATCCAAAATTATTTTTCTAGTCAATTTGACTGCATTTGACCGCAGTTCGGTATCTAAAGTCGTCATAGATAATACTTTATGGATGAAGGTAGTGCCAGTATCAGTATCAGATAAAATTCTAAGTAAATTTTTAGTAGGCTCCTCGTTATTCTTGTCCCCAAAAATTGAGGTTAATATGATATTCCTAGAAGCCTCATCTCCTCTATAATTTAAGATTTTCAATATGGTTAATGAAGCTAATTTATGAGTCGATAATTCTACAATATTTTCAGATAACTTTTCCGCTAATATGGTATATCTGTTTGGCAAAACACTAGAATCCAAGAACCATGTAACCAATAATGTTGCATTACTGTTAGTGGTCAAATATTTGGAGTACAACACAATATATGCACTTAAAATTAAAATTTGTTCGGGTGTGACATACTTGTCAGCCTCAACACACGCTCTAACTGCTCTTGCACCATACCGATTTTGAACAACAGTCCAAAAATTTGCCAGAATTGCTTCAAATATGAAACTATTCCAAAAGAATCCAAATTTCAACACACATTGAATGACATAATTACCAAACTGATCATTGAAAAGAGAAGTACAATATTCTTTTACACCCTGAGAAACAAGATATTTTTGCCTTGGCGTATCTGAAACCTTAATCATTTTTTGACAGGCCCAAGTACCATTTTTGTGGACACCCATAGAAGATAGATATCTATATGTTTTTCTTAACATTATGTCCTTAATAATAGTAGAAGAATGCTGAAATAACTTTTGCACTATGGTGTTACCCAGATAATCTGAACTTAATTCTGGCAATTCATCTAACATAACCATAGCCAATTGTTCAATTTCAATTTGGGACATTTCATTGGCTTCGATAACTTTTCTTAATTCTCTTAACTTAGGCGTATCAAAATCCTTTGAATTAACATGAGAAGGCAAACTACCAAAATTTGAAGTATCAGTAGTAACTTTCGTGACCTTTGTTTTCGATATGATATGCTTAACTTGAGATTTATTATATGTGATTGCAAATGAATCTATCATCTTTTCTAGATTTTGTGATTCGTCTTTGAAAGATGGAGGCGGTAAAGAAAATGGACAGACTTCGTTTTCATTTGAAGCAACTAGGTTATCATGTTGATTGTTATCAACTAAAATGTTGATATTATTAGAAGAATTAGAGGGAAAATTCGAGCTGCTCTGTTGATTATAATTAGTATTCGAATTAAATAATGGAACGGCAAAATTCCCCTGTTGTTGAAAAGTCATCGATCCATTATACAGCTGGTCGTGAAGCAATGGCAAAGCACCGTGGTCATTAGAATTCAGATTTGAATTTACCATAAGCTGTTGGTGTTGGTGTTGATGATACATGGGTAGTATTTTGGCAAAATAAACCTTACTTGGAGCTCCAAGCATTGAAACCTCTTTATCTTGGAGACGTTCCATTGCTCTGATTGCGGAGTTAACATTAGTAAACTCCACTAATGCCATATTAAAACCACTCAAAGTTCTTGCAGATATAACCTCACCAAATTTAGAACAAAGTGTAACTAAGGAAGAACTAGTCAAGTTGATGGCATTGGTAAATTGAGCTTGCTGTTTTTGTAAGGAAAAGACATTTGATATTGAGATTGTATCAGTAGGTAATAAGTTTGATATTTGATTGATAGGTGGTACAGAAGTGTCCATAGTGACCCAGTTAATTGATATCGGATCAATATCATCGGCAACCAATGGAATATTTTTGTTTAAGACTCTATTTATACCATTCATGTTATCTGGAAATGAGTTCCCCATGTCTATCGTTTTATTAACATTATTAACGCCCTCAAAAGAATGAATAGAGGGTTCTCTCTTTTTAAATTTATTTTCATATCCAGAAGCATCAATATAAACACTTGAAGCATTCGATAATGCTCTATTACGTCCCATATGACGATTATTAGTATTATTAATATTATTGTTATTGCTATTATTGTTATTATTGTTGTTGAGGTGTATATCATCATCTTTGGTATTCACGTTTCCTGTTGTATTTGTTTTTTTGTTATCCAGCCATATTGAACTTGATTGATTTGGCTGCTGCATTTGGAAATTTGATGATAAGTTACTAATTTGTGAAGATATTGTATTATGCCTTGATCTAGTGATATTTGGTGGCAGCAAATTGAACGAATCTAGTGAACCTCTTGGTTGCTGTAAGCTTTCAATACCAGATATTGATAATTTATTATTAGTGACATTGGATTGTTGATCAATGAAAAAACTAGAAGCGTCAGGTAAATTTATAATACTATCGTAATCATAGTCTTGTGCAGCAGATGATATTATCGAAGGAGCTCCATCATTATTCAAGGTGATACCATTGATTGTGGTGATTTTTGACAAATCCCCAATCTTTTTGTTGTTAATCAAATTCCCATTATCATCATCATTAATACCATTATTGTCATTATTATGTGTGTTATTACTATTAGTGTTATTATTATTAGTTTTTGCAAAGCTAAATAACTTTTCTTTGAACTGTTTATTTTTAATGTTTTTATTGTAATCACTATTACTATTAATATAATCGCTATTGATATTACTTTTTGGAAATGGTAAGTTGTTTTGTAAATCTTTTAAATCAACAAAATCATCGGTTTGTGTTTTATTCTTATTCTTTTTTTTCGATGAAGTATGCAATCTTGCACTAATAGAAGGAATTAAATTACTCAGAGTATTTGAAAATTTACCAGTTCTTGTTCTATAGATACCTAATTTTTGAGATTGTTCTGAATTTTCTGGATTATTCAAATCATTCTTATTACTGTTATCATTCGAATAATTATTTCCATTACTATTACTATTCTCACTTAATACACTTGAACTATGAAAAGAATTGTTATTGAGATCTAAATTATTATTATGATTGTCATCGATACTTTTATCTATACTGACGTCATCAAAAATGGGAATTGTTACACCAGGGTTTATCACACTGGGAATATGAGTATCGTTTGTATTGTTATTACTTATATTACTTCCATTATCATTATTCAAGCTATGATTTGTGAAATTATTATTAGAATAATCCATTATGATATTGATATGCCAATTTAATCTGAAGCCAAAATAAAATGAGAAGAAAAAACTAAACAAAAAAGAAATTCTATTGTGTAAAATATTTTAATAAACGAGGAATTGTAAATATCAGTTTTTCAGAATAAAATAGACATTAAAATTTATAGGTAAAGTGACTTCTGGAGTAGCTTAATATATTAAAATCAAATTCACAAAGGCTAATTCGTGAAATAAAAAAAATTTGGATATATATATGTATATGTATATCACCGACTTTTATTCTTCCCTTTTGGACTTTTGTTCTGTTCTCGTTGTGCCAGAAGCTATAATTGGTACAGTTCAGAAGTATTGAAAGTCACAGATATATTAAAATACTTCTAAGTTCAATCAAGATGTACTTTCTATAAGCATTAACCAGATCACTATAATTGTAAAAATACTTTGCCCCTATTGTTCGAAAACAGGTTCTTAATTTTGACGGTTTTTTTTTCAGTACTCGTTCTTCATTATCCACCATTGTTCCCCGACTTCTGGAAATGTTGAAGAAAAGAAGTGAACAAAAAAACGAAAAAACACATCACGTGAATATCACATGATGACAATATTTTATAGAAATAAACACGACATCCGAATTAGGAAATATATAAACAGTAATGTTTTTTTTTTTTCATTTTGAATATTTCAAGATCTTGAACAGTCAATAATACTAAAACAATACCAATATTATGTATAAACTTCTTCAAATGTATCCAAAGTTGACCTACAAATTCTGAACCTTCTACTTCAAAAGCACACTGTTTATAAGGCACATTACCCAAGTGAAATAATTGTGAATACATACAAAAGAAAAAAGTAACTATTAGAAGAAATTAAAATAAATAAAAGCAAAATACTTTTTTATCTCCAAGGCCAACATTTTTTATTCCTTACACTTACTATTTTATCAAATTTAAATATAACTAGCAACAAAGAATTATAGATATACCAAGAACAAAACAACAACCATAACATGACTTCCAGAGAAACTGACGGTGCAATGGATTCGTTATTGAAAGAAATTGATAACGAAATGGAAAATACCATTGATGAATTATCATTTAGTAAAATGGATACAAACTCAAATGGAAATGAGTTTCTGATACCATTGAACGATATAGGTGATGATACAATGGACTTGTTGGTGAAACACAACACTATGTCAAATATGGCATACGTCTTATTAGATTTGGGTGCAGATGAAAGTTTCACTTCATTGGAAAATAGAAGAACATTGTCGTTAAACTATTCAAATAATAAAAGAAAAAGTATTTCGTTCGATGACGAAGTACAGGAATTAGAGATTTCAAACCATGAATTATATGAAGATAATAATAATTTGAGAGAAATATCAAAAGAAGAAGAAAACACATACACAGGAAAAATACCAATTACAAACACAATAGAAATTAACCAATTTGCAATAAAAAAAGAAGCAATTGATTGTTTGAATCAAAATAATATTGATCAAAATGATTTTGAACTTTCAACAAATGATAGTATGTCGTCATATACTGCTACTACAGAGATAAATCAACAAATGAATGTAATATTAGAATCATACGAACCCGTTGAAAAAGCATTTGAGAAGGACAAAGTAGAAAATAACAATGTAATTATGGAACAGTTAATTCTTGAAAATTTGGAGCATGACTTAAAACAAACCAGTAATAGTATGAACAATAAACGTGCCGGAACCCAAACAAGCACCCTTGAAAAAGAGAGTGAGGACATTTCTATAGAAGAAAATTTGCTAATTGTCGGAGAACCAGTGGAATCAGTACTAGAAACAGCAACTGAATCAAAAGTTCAGGAATCAGTGGAATCATTAGTGGAATCATTAATTGTGGAGCCAGCCGCATCATTAGTTGAAACAGCTGCAGAATTGAAAGCTCCGGAACCAACTGAATCATTAGTTGAAGTACCAACTGAAACATTAGTTGAAG
>JAKTPK010000227.1:309232-352316 GCA_030557565.1 Tetrapisispora arboricola
TTATTATTATTATTATTATTATTATTACTGATACTGCTGCTAATTAAACCTATATTGAATGATGAATCAAAGTCATCGCTTGATGATAAAAAATCCTCATCAAATAAATCCAAATAAATATCAAAACTCTGATCATTGTGATCGAAACTTAAATTCAAATCATCAGAGTTGACAAAATCATTATTGTAATTCAAAATAGATTTTGAATCTTCCAATTTATCGATATTTAGATATTTATTTATGATAGAACTTGTAGATAATCTCATCATTTTTGAACAACCAAATTTAGTAATGGAGAAAAAAAAAAGATAGTTTGATGTAATATTTTTTCCAAGAAGATATATCAACAATTGTTTCCAAATTGCAGAAATAATAATAATAATAATAATAATAACAATAAAAACAACACTAAAATTAACTAATCTTGAAATTGGTTGACCGTCAGCACCTTGGCTCAATTTTTGTATAACCTCTAATTGTATGTCTATATGTTTATATGGATGGGTATAGTTTAATGATTAAACATCAAACTTCAATTATTATATATACAGAAAAATAGATTATTTAATTTATCAACACACACACACACACTCTCTCTCTCTCTCTCAAATACCTACCTATATATATATATGTTTACGAATGGTTATTTCATCTTATTTTGATTTTGTCGATAAAAATCAAAATTAAGATTTTATTATGTAAGTTATGTAAGTTATAATGTAAGATAATCCAAAAATTATGTAACGACCTGTGATAAAAATACTCCTTTTTCAATCTATTTATATATAATCTGATTCTATCTAACTCTTAATATACGGACAATGAGGGGAACGTGATATAATTAGGTTCGAGGAAACTCGATGTTGTGGTATGTAGCGATTCTTTTATTGATATATGGAAGTTATGGTGGGACCTAAGATCGTAGTTTCTTCAATTTGTCCCTTTAGTCACATTCACACACACACGCACATATGTATATATATTCCTTTGTGTGTGTGTGAATGTGAATAAAAATTATTGGAGATTTTTGACCCATTTACTAATATCAGATGAGTACATTGAATGAATTCATTTTGTTGAAAAAAGCGTGACGCAGACGCTTTTTTCCCCACACCACACATCGTCTCACATAACATACATGCAATCTCCAAAAAAGAAATATAAAACACACAAATAAATCTGAAAATTACTATGTTTCTCTCTTTTTCTTCGGTTGTGGTTTTTTAAGGTCGGCGGCATGATAACCTTATTTTGATTTGTCATATCACAACTTTTGTGGTCCCGTATGAATGCACTCTTAGTATTACTCTAAAACAAAAATGTATTATGTACCATGCATCAAAAACAAAAATCTCGTTATCAAGGATTCAATCTTAATCTTCCATGTGGTATCACGTCAGTATAGCATGAACAAGTAAAAATTTCCATGGAATTTCCATTCATCCGGTGAAAAAAAATCTCATTTATCATTCTCTTTCTCTGTTTTGTATTTTGTATTTGATTTTGTTTCTATTTGTAATTTTATTTTGTTTTATTTTCCATTCATCCTATCTATTTACTATGCTTGTCATCAGAGATATTAATAATGCATTAAATCAAGTCGATGAGACATCCTACAATGACTAAAAATTAAAAGAAAAAGTATCATTTGGCTGCTATATAATCTTTCATAATGACTTTTCATTATGATTGAACAGCAATAACTGATAGTTTTTCATCACTTTCAGGTGCAGATAAGAAACAAAGACTCATACACACTCATCAGCAAATAGACACACACACACATATATATATAGCTAATATTATATCATTTTTATATTCTTTTTTATAAAATATTTCCTATAGTCTGTTTTATGCAATTAGAAAACAAATTGCTAGAAAATAAGTTGTATTTTTTGTCTGCAAACATTTCAAAATAAAGTATACTTATACTTATACATAAACATAGACTTAAGGTCAGAATAAAAAAAAAAGATTCATACGCAAAATGTCACAAAAAAAAAAATCGTCCTCCCCAACCATTAATCTGATAGCTGGTGGTACAGCAGGTTTGTTTGAAGCTCTATGTTGCCATCCATTAGATACAATCAAAGTGAGAATGCAAATTCAGAAAAAAATCTCAAATCTTAACAATTTGAATAATAATTTGGTTAAGAATCCAGGTTTTATCAGGACAGGCTCAAATATCTATCACAATGAAGGTTTTATTGCTTTATATAAAGGTTTAGGTGCTGTTGTAATTGGTATTATACCAAAAATGGCAATCAGATTCTCTTCTTATGAACAATATAGAAATCTATTAACAGATAAATCAACTGGAAAAATCTCAACTGGTAATACGTTCATTGCTGGTGTCGGTGCCGGTATCACTGAAGCTGTGTTAGTGGTTAATCCTATGGAAGTTGTTAAAATTAGATTACAAGCTCAACATTTACCAACAACTCCTGTATTAAAGGAGATTCCTAACGCATATGTTGCGTCAGCAACACCTTTAGCTGCTTCTGCTGGAGGGAATATTTTACAAACCGCAGCAACTACTGCAGCAACTACTACAGCCGCTACCACTGCCACCAGTCAATCAACCATCACTGCTACAGCTGCTGCACCAAGATATAGAAACGCAATCCATGCAGGTTATACAATCATTAAAGAGGAAGGTGTTGGAACTTTGTATAGAGGTGTTTCATTAACAGCAGCAAGACAGGCAACGAACCAAGGTGCAAATTTCACTGTTTATTCGAAGTTGAAAGAATATTTACAAAAAAGACAGAATACTGAAGTATTACCATCATGGCAAACTTCAAGTATCGGATTGGTATCAGGTGCCATTGGTCCTTTTTCAAACGCACCATTAGATACCATAAAAACAAGATTACAAAAAGAAAAAAATGTTTCAAAGATAAAAACTTCAAGTTGGAAAAAGATATATTCTATAGGAACCCAATTGATTAAGGAAGAAGGCATTGCCGCACTATATAAAGGTATTACCCCAAGGGTAATGAGAGTTGCACCGGGCCAAGCCGTCACTTTCACTGTCTATGAATTTGTAAGAAAGAGACTTGAAGATTCAGGATTGATCAACTCAAAAGTCAAACAATTTAAAAACAATTAATGAAAACAATAATAACAACAACATATCAAAGTTTTAATATTCTTTAAAAAAAATAAACATCACTAAAATTGATTTTATATCACATATAACACATCCAACATCTTTTTCGAAAAACCAAATAATATTGATCCAATATTACAATATTCTATTATCAAAGTAATTAATTGTTCATACTGATCTGAACTAACCGTAAAATATCATTACTCTAAACAATTTTTTTATAGTTTTAACTTTACTTTAATTAATAGAAACGTTCTTCAAATATTATTTAAAATTCAAGAAAAATATCTAATATACATAGATTCATAGATGGGTCCAGCTTTTTCTCTTCACGTCATAATTTATATTTTCTAATTGAAAGAACCTTTTCTTTTCGGAACAAAATTATAAAAAGAGAAACCCTATATAAATTAAAGGATATAAAAAAAATATATATATATTATTAAGGGATGATTAAAAATTTCTATAGAAATGTAATTCTATTTAACCTTGTTCACTTTTTTCTATATGCAAACTTTGAAAATAAAACATATCAATTTATCACCAGGTGCATTCATTACTGCAGATAGCTTCAAATATTATAAACAGCTACACGCATAATTGAAGTATGCAGAATAACAGAATGACTCCAAAGTTTTATACTGCTAGCAATGGCACAAAGATTCCATCAGTTGCCCTAGGAACATACAACATTGATAATGATATAACCACTAATATTGTATACCAAGCATTGAAGAAAGGCTATAGACATATCGATACTGCAGTTTTGTATGGTAACGAAAGAGAGGTTGGATTGGGCATTAAAAAATGGTTAGATGAAGATCCCAAAAATAATAAAAGAGATCAAGTATTTTATACGACCAAATTATGGAATTCTCAGAATGGTTATGAGAAAGCTAACTTGGCAATCAAAGATTGTTTGAACAAAGTAAAAGAAATTGATTATATAGATCTACTATTGATACACTCTCCATTGAGTGGTAAGGTTAAAAGATTAGAAACATGGCAAGCTATGCAAGAAGCAATTGACTTGGGTATTGTTAAATCTATCGGTGTGTCAAACTACGGTGAACATCATATAACTGAACTGTTGAGCTGGAAAAATTTGAAATATGCACCGATTGTAAACCAAATTGAAATTTCTCCTTGGCTTATGAGACAGGAATTAGCTGACTTTAGTAAATCAAAGGGTTTGATTGTTGAAGCTTATGCACCATTGACACATGGGCACCGATTGAATAGTCCAGAATTGAAAAAAATAGCAGAAGAAGTAAGTCGCTCACCAGGCCAGGTTTTAATCAAATGGTCTTTACAACATGGTTATTTACCATTGCCAAAAACCTCATCTGTGGAGAGACTTGAAGAAAATCTCGATGTCTACGATTTTGAATTAACAGATCAACAAATTCAAATGTTAGACCATCCAAATTCTTACGAACCTACTGATTGGGAATGTACAGATGCACCATAGAAAACTTACATTTATTTACATATATCTATGTATAATTTCCTGTACACATTATGTTTATTTACTTGAAAAGAAACTATGAAATATAATCAAATGCCAACCTGTTTCCACATTATGGTCGAGCAGGTTTCCCCATCGCCGATTACACTGACGCGTAAGTTATTCTAAAAAATATCAGTCGGATCAAAAGAGGGTTTTTGATAAAACGCGAAAAAGCAAAAAATTTCACTACAGTTTTTTTGTTTTCGAAAACCCGTGAGATCTGGCAAGATCTCACTGTCTGAAAGAGTAAATAGCCGTGGAAGAGTGAGTCTACAAAAGTGCAACACTATTGAGTGCAACAAAAAAGTTAACTAATACAATGATGAAATTTTTTGATGCATTATAATACATGCTGTATAATTTTGATGCATTGATTTGGGACTTTTGAATAGGAAAGTTAACCATGGTTGTATAACACATTTGTCATTTGTAAAAAGGAAAAGGTAGAAAACGTAAGAGTAGCAGAATGGGACACACCAGAAGTAAATACATTCGAAGTGATTGCATACTTAGAAATTCTTCGGATTTTAGTCAATTCTTTCGAATGGACAGCAGGCTGTTCTTTATATATTCTTGTGTATTTGCGTTATGTCAGAATCTAGCTATCTTGGATTCTTGAATTGTTTTGTTGTTAAGCTTGGAAAGCTGTTTATATTTATATTTATATTTATACTTGTATTTGTATTTATGATTATATTCATATACATTATTGACAATTCGAACTTAAATTTACATTAGAATTAAGCAATGACAACGCTTCCTTCATCATCGCAGTACTGTATACTTAACAACCTATACACCGGTATAATATAAAACAAAAATAACAAAACAAAACAAATCGTACTAGAGTAAAGTTTGATAAAGAAACACAAATGTTTTCAAGAAAAAGCTCGATCAAAAGTTTTAGCAAAAAAAGTTTCTTGTATAACAACAAAAGTGAAGAAACATCTGATGATACTGATGAAATACCGCCTGTACCACATATTCCAAAGAAAATAGAAGAATTTGATCTGGTAGGAAATGGTTTGAAGAGAACTATTTCTTTGCCAATGAAAAGAAATGAGTTCAACAAAACAAAAGCAATTACAAAAAAGGAATCAAAGAATTTGAGGTTTTACAATGTTAAGTTTGATTGGCAATATAGCAATGAGAGTGCACCTGCCAATGAAAAAGAGAAGTATTTGAAAGTTAAAGCAAAAGAATTAGTACAGATGATATCGATGGAAGATAATGACTTTTGTTTAGTGAGGTCAATATCCTCTATCGGAACTGGGTTAGTGCCAATACATTGCTTAGAGGAGAATACAGAACTTAGTAAATCATTGGGATTACCACCAATTTTCACTAAAAACAAACCTTCAACAGGTATAACTCCACCAACTTCTCCTATGACCATAATATCAAAGAATTTTTCAATTGCATCAATTTCAAGAGCAAAGACAATTTCTCAGAACAGTATTCAAGGTAAAAGCAAAGCTGATAAAATAGATGATGATTATAGAGATCACGTTAACACATTTTTATCCACTATCGAATATTGTAAATTGACACATATAGAGAGTAAAGATAATCGTTTATTATATCATTTGGCAGTTAGGAATTCCTCAACCCAAAAAGAGTATCTATCAGAGCGTTATTATGAGAGTTTTTACCGCTTACAATCAAAAGTTGCAGAATTAGCACCTCCTTCCTTGAAGATCCCTTGGTTACCTATTCCATTTTCTTGCACTAATAATATGAAACCAGACTCATATTTGAACAGTGACAGAGTCACACAAATTAACCATTATTTAACAGAACTAATCAATGTAATAGTAAACTGCTCATCACCTGTTCTGAGGCAATTATTATTTGTTTGGCTAGTAAAGGGGACAGTAGAATTACTTGATTTTAGATTGATGATGATTAAAGTTCGTTACAATAATCAATTTTATGCTGTGAACTGCAAGGACAACGAAATCGCACTGCTAAAAGATTTGAAAGAAGTAATAGAGAGAAAAATACCGAATATACCAAAAGATAATACTTATACTATAAAAGCTAATTTAGACGGTTGGTACATAGTGGAACTCTCAAATGATGATATATATCAACAAGCCTTTATTAAAGGTTGGCAAATAAAATTTTTGGACTTGGAAATTGAGTAATGGCCTTTTCTTAAAAGAAAAGGGAATTGTAATAGTAGATAATTAAAAAATGAATATTTATATTAGTGTTAGAGAAAAAACTCTATATGTAACATTTATTTCCAAAACTATGTTCTTTTTATCTTAAGCTCAACTAACTTGTTGTATGTAAAAAATTTGAAACCTGAGTAGACCAGAAAAGACTATTATGACCACAACACATTTGCTCAGCAAGTAGAGAGGGACAGTTTATGAGTTTATGAAATTGTATAATGTTAGCATAAATCCATGAACAATCGCTTTTATTTTACTGCTGCCCTTTTATATCGATTTTATTTAATGATGAGTATGATTGCTGGATATATGAGCGACATTTTTTCGAGTCAAGATACTTGAATTCATTTGATTCTCCTGAGGTTTTTGTTACTACAAAGTTTATAAGCTTATGATTCCTTAGAAAACTTTCTAAACCTTTATAATCATCAAACATTAACTCTTTAATAAGAAACTGCACACTAATTTGGTTATACGCCTTGCAGATTGAAACCAATGCTTTCATTTTGGTTTTATCAATGAATATATTTACCAGATTTTGTGCTCGATCATCCAATAAAGATGCTAACTCAAGGTATTCATGATAATTGTTTGTTATATGTGCCTCAGCCATGAAAAATGCGGTCTGCACCGAAAAGTTGTTATGCACAGCTAACTTATTATTTAAAAGATTTAGTTTTAAAGATGTGATTTGTGCAAAGTTGTCCGTCAAAATGTAATAGAGAATTCTATAAGTGGTAAACTCTTCAATACATGATGATTTGATATTCGGTTTATCAAATAAGGTATACAATCGACTTTGACATTGATTGAATTCACCAATATCTCCATTATCTAAAGCTATCCTGGCATGCTCTTGATAAACTTTTACTGTGAATTGGTTTTCAATCATTTGAACTCTCAAATCTTGCCTTATTGCCTTAAATTGATCACAGACATATTTATAACTAGTTGCTCCCTTCTTATACGATTTCTCCAGGTTGGCAAAATGCTTTTTTAGTATATTTAATGGACGAACCAAATTAGGATCCGGTTCAGAAGTTAATCTCAAATAAGATTTTTCCAAATTTTGGCAACAACCAACAATCTTTTTATTTTTGTCATACATATATGATTTGGAACTAATAGCATTAAGGTCATTGAAGTTGTCAACTATATCAATCTTTTTGTTTTCAGGGTTTGTAGGTGAACTGAATTTGTTGGCTCTTTTTCTCATCCTCTCAACATCATCCATGTCATCCATAGACAAAGAATTGGAATTCCTGCTATGAGTACGTTGTTTATTTTGAGATATATTATGATTTAATTGCTTTTTGCGCTTTTGTCTTGAATTTGCTCCATCAATATACCCACTTGAAGAGGGAATCAATTCCATCCCTAACATTAAAGGAGTTTGTGACATACCACTAGGAGCTGTGTTCGTATTCCTCCTATTCATATTTCTGTTCATATTTCTATTCATATTCATATTCATATTCATATTCATGGACATGAATTGAGAAAATGGAATAGTTGACGATGATGGTATCGGATATGTTGGATCTGGACTGCTGTTGTTTACACTGCTTGATATTTTTGCTTGATATTGTGACAATGGTATATTTTCTAATATATAATCATCTTCAGCTTCATTTATTTTTTGTGAAGTTTCTGCATTTCCACTGTTACTATTACTGTTGTAACTTGCATTCGTCGAATCGTTTCTTCTTGATCCTAATTTAAATGGTGTGACAGCATTATAAGAGCTAGGCATATTCACTTTTTTGTCAAATAAATGTTTTTATCTTTTGGATAATTGAAAAGCTAAACTAAAAGAATGGAAATTTAAGTTGATGCTACTCCTGCCAATGAGGATTCAAATATAAAACTTGCTTGATAGATTAAATTAATGGCTTTACTTATTCAAATAATAGTTAGAAGAACAGTAACAATTTCAAATAAATATAACCACTTTTTTATTATAACCTCTTTAATTTATCAGGTGAATATCTCAATTATTCTATTATTTTGATGAAAAATTTAAAGTAAGCGGCAAAGGTGAAGTTGTGAAATATTTGGATCAAACTTATAAGATTTTAAAAGAGTTTTAAAAACAGTAAGCTAATGGTTATGACACAAATATTATGTAAATAAATATTATAAACCATCGAAGAAATGATATTTGACCTTTTCCATCAGATACATTAGACTTAACAGAAGGTGTGATAGACTCTACTTTTTTGGATATTTGAAAACTTACAAATAATCTTTAAGCATTCTGAATTAGAAAATATTCAATCTTACTTATACAATTTTGATATTTAATAATTTTAATTTAATGCTACTTTAATGAAACCGTTTAATGGTATAACATTCTGTCCAACTGCTATTCAAGATGAAGAAACTTCGAGGCTAACATCAAAACAAGTTATTAAATTGGGCGGGAATTATTCTAAAGATTTAACAAAATATGTCAATGTGTTAATCATTGGTAGGAATGTAAATACAGAAAAATTTAAATTTGCAGTAAAGTATAGAGCTGACATTATATTCATAAATGTTGATTCGATTAATCATATTTATCAACTATGGTTAGCTGGTGATGATGTAACTTTAGAAAGCCATTCAAATTTTGAACATTTGAAAGGTGATGAGAATAGAAAACTTAGGATGATGGCTGTGTTGCAAGACATATATACCGTAAAACCACTAGAAAATTTTCGAATATTTGTTGGAAGAATATCCAAAAACATAAAGCTGGTTGAAAAAGAAGAAAATTTGTCAGAACCACCCAAAATTTCAGACCTGGAAGAAGTATGCTCCAAATTAGGTGTTTCTTCCTGTAACTCAAACCATTTTGTTAAAGATTGCAAATCAACAATTGCTTCACCAGCTGTTTTTATTACAGATAATATGCATGGTGCTAGAGTTGATGCTGCAAGATCTCAGGGATTGCCAATTATTCACTATAAATGGTTACTAGACTGTTCCAAGAGAAGAGCACAACTTCAATATGACCCATACTATTTACTCGAAAACACTCTAGAACTGGATTTTTATGAAATAGGGCTAAAAGCTTGTGAATGTTGGAAGAGGATAGCAGATTACAGCTTATACAAAGACAAAAGAAATCCAATTTCAATAAGTACTAACGATAGTAATAAAACCGAAAATTTTAACAATTCTTTATTGATGCCCACCAAATTCAAGACAGAAGGCAATAAGTTGTGGAATAAAGTAATGCAGAGCTCCACTTTATCACAAACATCGCAACTAGAAAATACTAAAATTCAACCTAGTCTCCAAAGTGACACTAAATCTGCATTAGAAATGACTCAAGGAAAAATATTCAATAAAATTAAATTTTGCATTCATAATAAATTCACGGAAAAACATCACAAAATTTTAACACGGGTTATAGAACAGAACTCTGGAATTATCTCCAACAGTCCTGTTGATAAAGTTTTAGCCTCTGAATATTATACAATAGTGCCTCATAATGTCCCATTGAACTCGCTCCAACTCGACTCTAACTGTGTTGTTGTTACTGAATTTTTCATAGAAAGGTGCTTGCATTATAAGAAATTACTACCACTGGATTCCTGGTCCATACCGTTTTTGAAATCTGATATGTTCAAAGTTTTTCCCAACCAAAAATTATTACATGGAAATAATGTGGCACTCAATATTGCTATAACAGGATTTCATGGTGTAGAATTATTACATTTAACAAAACTATTTGAACTTTTCAAACCAATGGGCATTAATTACACAAAATATCTTAATAGATCAACTGATTTATTGGTAATCAATCTATCATCTTTACCAAGCATACCGCAATCTCATGCACTATGGAAAAACGACCACAGCAATCTATTTATAGAAGACTATAATAGTAATAGGGACAAGAATAACAATCAAGTGTTCAGAAATTCAATGAAGAAAAAAATTGAATTCATAAAAGAGGAACACTCAATTCCAGTTGTCACACCCGTGTTTCTTATGGAGATATTTAATAAAGCTGAAAAAGCAAATTATACAAAAACTAAGCAGGTAATTCACTTGAATAACGTAAATTGGTGTATTATGTGCCCTCGGGGTAAAAAAGATGACTTTTCATGTACCATTGAAATGTTATCAGCAGAGAATAACGAAAACAAATCACATGAAGAATCTGAACTCAAGCAAGATTCTAACTATGTTTCACTAAAAAATTCCAAGGATGAATTTTTGAACGCATTGAAAGGTTACAACTCAACGAATCCTCCAGAGAGTAGTGCGAAAAATCATTTTTTAAATCAACAAACTTTACAGGCTAAGGTTGAATCACCTCTTAAGGACTCATTTTCTGTGAAAAGGCAAAAATTAAGTCCAACAAAAACAGTTGAACCAATCAATCGAATTTCGAGTTGGGGTAGGTTGATGTCAGAAGAGAAAATTGATGATGCAAACCCTACAGATAACAATAATGTTTTACCTGATACAGATGTAAACGGAATAGCTGATTCAATGGATAGTTTTGGACATACTCAAATTACATACGGTAAATCAGATACATCTAATAAAAATGTAAAAAAATTGACAAGAAAACATATGAAAAGTATTGACTAACAATAGCAGGGCTGAATTTTCATTATTTTTCATTACCTTAGCCTAGCATAACTTTTATAATAACATAACTGTTAAGAAATGATCATTTGTGCAATTAAAAAATTACATCAGTATATATATCATCTATCTATAATACAATGCGACGTCAATCAATAATAATTATTTCACTATTATTATTTTTGGCTTTCTTTTTAGCTTGTGATAATTGTTTGAATATATCAAATTGATTGTTATTATTTTCCATTTTGATTTTACCTTTTGAGACTGATTTATCTTTACGCTTGCTTTTCTGATTTCTGACTGCATCAGCCAATATTTTAGCATTAGCAATAATTGGCCTATTATCAATAGATGTGGAATGAGGGTCATGTAATAACTCAGCTGCTGTTGCATCAAGAACTGATTCAGTACCAGAATCGGAAAATTCTGTATTATGTTCATCTAGTTTGATTGACGGCACATCTAATTTTCTTGTACTCTTAAAGTTGGCACGTAATGGCTTATTTTGGGATTTGTTGTATGAATTCCTAGTTGATAATTTCGATAACGGAAGAGTATCTCTGTCGTCAGACTCTATTAATTTTTCTGTCCCTGCAACAAAAAGTTTTCTTTTTGGCGATGACTGGTTCAGAGGCAGTGAATAATTGGAGTTATTAGGGAAACTAGATTTTGGTGCACGTTTGTTTGTGTTCTGAAGCATGGAATTTGGTGCATTTTTAGCCGCATTATATTGAGGAGCATACATTTTTTGGGGAGATTTAGTTATCTTAATCTTATCCTTTCTTTTGGGACTATATTTTTTTGTATTATATTCAAACCGCGACTCATTATCAATTTCTAGCTGATGAGCTGCAGTTGTAAATGCATTTTCTGATATTTTAGATGTGTTTGTTTCTAAATCTAGCCGAAACATATCTCTTATCATATTACCGTTCCAATAAAAAAATTGTCTCTTTTGCTCCAGAAATTTGTTGTAATCAGTTGCTAAAGTTGACAATGAAAATTTTGATGGTATATTCAAATTATGATTCATGACTTTGTAAAGTTGTCTAATGCTTTTTACATTTTCTAACGCTTTTTGGGTATCTGATAATGTTGCCAGTAGCTCTTTCGTTAAAAACCTGCTAGGTTTACTAGGGAACTGGTCTTCTTGACTGTCAACTGAAGATAAGTACAGCAAATATTTCGCACGGGTTTGCGCAACAAAAAACATCCTTCTCTCTTCATTTTCACTTTCAGTAATGGCAAGATTTTTTATCTTAGGTCTACTTTTATTGTTTTGATCTATTCCATTCTCATTTTCTGAATCAGATAATGAGTCAGATGATGAGTCTTTTGCATCTTCATTGAAAATAGATGGAATGATTCCTTCATCACAACCTGGGACAAATACTACAGGCCACTCGAGACCTTTTGAGCTATGAATCGTGGAAATTGTCACATAACCTCTTTTGTCAGCAATTTCCTTTTTCATTTTTTCTTCAGAAGTCAGATTCTCGTCATTACTATCGACCGAATTCAACGATAAACTATTAAAAAAATCTCTAATATGCTCATAAGGATCATTTTTTTCGGTGACATTATTGCTTAATGACCCATGCTCTTCATTTGAGTTTTCTGATTTTCCACCAGTAAAATATTCTTTTAATGAAAGTACGTTCAAATGCCTTGGGTTCATTTCATTGGGCTCGCCATCTTCTTCTTTATCTGTTTTTTTCTTTCCATCATTGAATAAGAACTCATGCTTTAATCCAGATTGTTCATATAGGTTATTGAAAATATTGCTGTACAGGGAAGCTGAAGGGGTTTCCAGCAGCCTTCTGCTGCTGTTAATGAGACTACAAAAATCTTTTACAACTTTCAAAGCCTTTTCTTGAAGATCACAGCGTATTGTGCCAGAAGCTATTTTTTTGAGCACAAGGTAGGCAGAGTCGGTACTTCCTTCTAACTGTGCTCGAATTTTCTCAGCAGATACCTGACCTAAGCCCTTTGCAGGAAATAGTAAGCTTCCAAGAATTGACGCCTTTTCATTATCACTATAGACACATTTGAGTAGACTTAACATTGCAACAACTTCTTTTGATTCCCAGAATGCACGTCCTTTAATTATTTTATATGGCACTCTATTCTCTATCAATGCCTTTTCGATGTTTTTTATCTGTCTTCTTTGCCGGACTAGGATGGCAAAATCATTAAAAGTGAATAAGGAAGGAAGCGACTTGAGATATAATAGTTCCCTTATTAATGATGGAGCTTGTAAAAAATTTATGGGAAATTTTATGTATACAGGTGGAAAATTTATATCAAATTGTGCACGTAGAGGTATTCTGTTTGTTCTACCTGCTGTTTGCTGAGTTATAAGTTTTTCACTGGTATCTAATATTTTTTGCGAAGAACGATAATTTTCAACTAATATAACTTGAGAAATTGGAATTGGACATTTTGAAGCCATAACTTCAAAGTTATTTGCTAGTGCATTTCTAAAAGCATATATGCTTTGATCAGGATCCCCAACCACTGTTAGCCCTCTTGACTGATGGTGATTACCTCTTGCAAACAAATACATAAGCTCTATTTGAATACCATTTGTGTCTTGAAATTCATCAACAAAAACATGTCGTATATATGGCAAGCAACTCTCTTTTCTGAGTAACAAAAATGCATACATTAAAAGATCATCAAAATCTAATGCATTGATTTTTCGAAGTTCCTCTTGATAGGTGTTATAAAAATATAATAATGCTGGATCAACATCAGAAGTACTAGTATATTGCTCTGGAGTTATTGCATCAGACTTTAACCTCTCTATGCATCTTTTAATTATTTTCGCATTGAGTTCCCATTCATCTGAGTTTCCTTTAACTGGTGCACATAAATTAACTTTCTTTGATTTACTTCTTGCATCGTCTCTTATTTGATCAGGAACTTTTTTCAGTATTGCATTAATGATTGTATCTGTTTCTTTTTCGTCTGCGATTCTCCAACTATTCGGTAGATTAATTAAATTTCCAAATTTAGTCAACACCTTCATACACACACTATGGAAAGTACCTATAAGCAGATTATCGACTCTAATATCTGTATCTTTCAAAATCATCGATAACCTTTCAATCATTTCTTTGGCGGCTTTATTTGTAAAAGTTGTCACAATAATGTTTTTTGGAGGTATCTTACATTTTAACAAAAGATATGCTACTCTTGATATCAACACCTTTGTTTTACCAGTTCCAGGGCCAGCGATGACCTGTAATGCCTTTGTATAATCATATGTCACCGCTATTTTCTGGTTTTTATTCAAAGTAGTAAGAATTTGTTGTACTATCACCTCTTCATCTTTTGACATTATCTAACGAAAAAGTGTAAACGTTTCAGGCTACTTAGAGACCACACTTAGTAAACAACAATTGAAAGTTTTTTCTTAAAATGGTTTCAATATTGTATATAGAAACAGTAGTATCTTGTATTATTCAGATTGTGATGTATTATTATCCAAAAAAAATAAAACTGAAATCACCTATCTCTAGCGACAAAGAATATTGAAATCGTATCAAGTTCCCAAGAAACTTTCTTTTAATCTGAGACTCAGTTTTATTCCTCACTGGTTGCTAAATGCTCACAATTATATGAAATAACAGCAAAAAGTTGTTCTATTGAAATTCAGATTTGTTTACAGAGAGATGCTTCAAATTGATCTGATTTTAAAATTATAAGTACTAAAATAAAAACATCGCGAAAGCTTCAATATGCCATAATAAAAGAGATCTTTCTATAAGTAATATGAATAAAAATGTCCAACAGAATTGTAAAGAACAAGGTAATAAATGATCTAGTGAGGCCCAATATGTTAATTGGATTGAAAGCATTATGTTGCTTTAGAAATAAAACTTATTATGTAAATATTATGTAGACTTTCTATATTATCTTTTCACAAAAAAAAACAGATCACTTTTGCTTTTTGGATTCTTCTAATTCTTCATAATAAACTTTCATAACCTTTGATCTTTGAATCACCATATGAGTGAATAACATTGGTAAACCTGGCATATAAGTTAACATTGAAAAGATCAAAGCGTATTTGTAGTTAGCGGAGTATAAATCTTCTGCAAGATTCAATGAAGAATATAAGATAACTAATTCACTTGTGACACCCAATGGATATAGAACGATGAATAGATTGTATCTAAGTAACATTAAATATGTTGGGGCACCTTTTTCGGATGTTAATTGGTAAAAATAGAATAAGTATCTTACAGTTTCTGTAACGGACCAAGCAAACAATAATGTAACATAAGCAAAATCTTGGCAAGCAGGTGTTTCAGGTAATAAATGGAAAACACCAATGACAATTAATAAACGGGAAGCAACTTGCGCAGCAGTTGTTAATAAAGGAGAGCGGACTATACCAAATAACGAATTGAATATTTCAATGATAGCACCACATTGAACAAAAGTAACTAGTTGTTTAGACTTGAAAAAAAATTCTGGTTGACCAACAAAATTGTAAACAAAGATAACATAGAACAAAATGGTACCCCAAGCTAAAGCTGAAAGCAAGTTATATAATGCCAAAGGAGATGTTTTTGATATCAATTTTTTAGCCATTTCTAGAAGCAATTAAAACTTTCAACACTAATAACACTTTTTTAACAGCTAATCGTTTTTTTTAAAAGAACACACTAAAGATAATGTTTGTTCTCTGAATTCTCAAATGCGACAGCTAATTGGTTCTTCAACTGTATGAGCAGATACCGAAGATTCAGCCAAAAAAACTACCAACAGCCACAAATAACCAGATGAAAGCATTTACCAAACTCCCAAAGAACACGTTATGATATATCAACAAAAGCCTTATAAGTCTAATGATTCTTCAAGTGTTCAATTCTAAGAAGTTTCAATTTCACTGCCCTTACCAAATATCGATTGATGGTTTTCTTGTTCGAGATGAGCGATGGCGAAATATAAAAAAAAATATTTCAATGAAATGAAAAAACTAACGGTAGAATATATATCAAAAAGATAAGTCATATCATATTAGATTTAGTTCGAGTAGAAGTATTCTGTTTGCCACTACGAACACAGCTATATATTGAACTAACATTGATTTGAAAAGAGTTTTGAGTGGTTATTTTTTGCGATCCCGTAAGGTAAAACTCGAATAAATAATAGTTACAAACAGACAAGAAACATAATGCCTGAATTCAATATCACCGAAACTTATTTGGGTTTCTTGGAGGAAGATACTGAAGTTACCATGCCTATTGCTGCTATTGAGGCTTTAGTTACTTTGTTAAAAGTTAAAAATCCAGAGACAGCTGCTGAAATGATTAATTCCATTAAATCGGCCACTGAAGAATTGATTAAATCCATTCCAAATTCCATGTCTTTGAGAGCAGGTTGTGATGTGTTTATGCGTTTTGTTTTGAAGAACACACAAATTTATGGTGATTGGGAAAGTTGTAAAAGACATTTGATTGAAAATGGTCAATTGTTCGTTTCAAGATCTAAGCAATCTCGTAACAAGATTGCTCAAATCGGTAAAGATTTCATAACTGATAATGATACAATTTTATTACATGGTCACTCAAGAGCCGTGTTCTCTCTTTTATCTCACGCTGCAGAAAATTTTATTAGATTTAGATGTGTCATAACAGAGTCAAGACCTTCTGACCAAGGTATCAGATGCTACAATGCTCTGAAAGCTAAAGGAATTCCTGTTACCATGATAGTAGATAGTGCAGTTGGAAGTATCATTCATAGGATCGATAAAGTATTTGTTGGTGCCGAAGGTGTAACAGAGTCCGGTGGTATTGTTAATATAATCGGTACTTATTCTATTGGTGTTCTTGCTAAAATTGCTAGAAAACCTTTCTTTGTCGTTAGTGAAAGTCATAAATTCGTTAGAATGTTCCCTCTCTCACCTGATGATTTGCCATTAGTTGGTGATTCTCTAGATTTCAATCGTCAAAATAAAATCGCTATATCCGAAAGTGATAAATTAGAAGATAATGATTTTGACATAGCACAAGGTCGTAAAACTGACTACACTTCTCAAGATTATATAACAGCATTAATTACTGATTTGGGTGTGTTGACTCCAAGTGCTGTTTCAGAAGAATTAATTAAAATGTGGTATGATTAAAATAATTTTGCAACTAACATGCAGAAACACCTCAAATGATAACAATAACCATAAAGAAACCTATTTTCAAAAACGTTTTATGTAAAATACGTACAGATAAACAACAATAAATCACATTGCATACTCTTATTATTATATTTACATATCAAAAACTCTAGTGTCAAACCCAGCCATGATAAATAAGAGATCCTATAAGAAATTCAAAGTAAATAAATGCAAAATTTTTTAAAGTATACGATTATCTATCTATTAAAAATGAATGACGTTTGGAAGCTAAAATAAATCAATATAGTACAAACTATTAAAAGCAAATTTTACGCTTATAATAAATTTGATAGATATTGTTTTTCAGATGACACTGGTTTCAAACGATGTTTCTTAACTTCTTCAATTATATCATCATTAAATTTCTTACCATCTTCTGATCTGTTCCACTCCAACTCCAAAGGTTCTTCCTCATCTAATATTTTGTGAGCCAGAAGTGAACCAGTCAATCTATTATGTTGTTGATCACTGACACTTTTAACAGACATTGTAACAACATGAGTTCTTTGTGGAATATTGGATGCTTGTTGTTTTATATCTTCTTGCCTTTTTTTATTATTGGATTCATCTATATATTTAAAAAAAGGTTTCAACTGAGCAACAGTTTTAACCGGAACCAAGTAAACCTGACCATCAGAAACAAATCCAGCGTATTGGCCATCGTTTTCAACTCCCAATCCCCTCAAGGTTTGATAGTCATTGGCTTCCCAATCTTTATCTATTTTCTCTCTGTTAAAAAATATGGAATCATCTAATGGTACATCCAATTCCCAAATAGATGAATTTTCTTGAAGTCTAACTTTTCCAACTTCAGGAAGTTTTGCAGCTTTACGTCCTAGAATATTCACCCTATTTACATACTGAAAAATATGAATATCGTTTTCTTTACCTACTAAGTTAACTGGCATTTCATTCACTACTGGATCATCATCATCTTCTTCATTGCTGAAATCGACACCGTTATTTAAATTATATTGAGCAGTAACATCCTCTTCATTCTCCCTAGAGTTTTCTACTGTGATATTCTGACCACTACTCACTTCATCATCATCTTCTGCAATAAACAATTTGTTACTAGCACTCATTATTAGCATACAAAATATCCATTAACTTTTTTAGCTGACAATGTCAGGTATATTTTGAATTTATTCAGATACTTAGCAACCTAACTGAAAAAAATTTTCAACTCAACGAATATAAAAAACATTTTAATGACAAAGAATAAACCTGATATACTCATCAAAACCAGCAAATCACTAAAAGTTTCAATCTAATCTTCATTTAACTACTTTTCAGATTATATCATGTTACATAATCTTAAGTTGAAATTTCATGAAAAATTTCAGGCTGAAAATTTTTTAGATGCGATGAGATGAGATGAGATGAGTTTCAGAGATATAAATAAAAAAATTCCATAAAGATTAGTATAAGATAACATACATGATTTGTTTGAAGCTTTTCAACTGGCGTTCATAACGTACTTATTTCAAAGGAAAACGTTTTATAGAAATTCAAATAGTCATATAATACAGTTACAAGATATTCAGAAGTTTTCATTTTAAAAGACACAAAAAACGAAACAAAATTGAACAACATAAAAACAGTCTATCTCTATTGCTCAAATATATTATCGGGTTGAAAAGACAGATACTGTTAATAAATTATTCTATAAATCTCATATTATCCAATAACAATACATATTCATTCAGAGATGTCTGACGACGATGGCATGTTATTGAATTTTACGGTCAGTAATGAACCTAATGTATCCTTTTCCAAGAAAGCAAATGTTACTGGTGGTACTTGGAAAGAAAGAATGATGATGAAAAAGAAACTAGAAGGCAAAGAACCACGTAAGAGACAGAAAGATGATAGAAATGATTCAAATAACAAGAACAAGAGAAGGAATTTAGAAACTAATGATTTGGAATTGACAGATGCTGCAAAAAGTATTCAATCAGAATTTGCGAAAGATCAAGCAAAGTTTAAGAAAAATGAAGATGGGACTCCAAAAATATTACCAGCGCATGTTAGTTCACAAGTAGTAACGTCCTTATTCACTTCAAACAGAAAAATAGATTCAGTGAAAAATATCAATAAAAAAAATGAAAATGAAGAAATCAACCCTTCAAATGCACCATTGTTAGCCGATGATTTCAAGTCATTAGGTGTAACGGACACTTTAGTTAACCATTTGGATGAAAAGCTAAAAATTAAAAAACCTACAAGAATTCAAAAATTAGTTTTACCCCAATTATTATCAAATAATGACAAAGATTTATTCATCCATGCGCAAACTGGTTCTGGTAAAACTTTGGCATTTCTATTGCCAATATTGTCAAGAATATTAAATATGAAAGTTAGAGTAGACCGTAAATCGGGGTGTTTTGCTATAATTATTGTCCCAACAAGAGAACTAGCTCAACAAATTTATCAAGTATTATTATCTTTAACTGGATGTTGCCATTACCTTGTTCCATGTTTATTAATTGGTGGTGAAAGTAAAAAATCTGAAAAAGCTAGATTGAGAAAAGGTTGTAATTTTATCATCGGTACACCTGGTCGTGTTTTAGATCATTTTCAAAACACCGAATCAATCAAAAATCAATTAGGGACAACTTTAAGATACCTTTTATTTGATGAAGGTGATAAATTAATGGAGTTAGGTTTCGAAGAAACTCTGACTCAAATATTACAACTAATTCACAATATTCCTGTGAACACATCAATCTTCCCAACGTTACCATCACGTATCATTAACATTTTATCGAGTGCTACAACAAAGGGTGACGTAACCAAGTTAGGTAATGTAGCTTTGAAAAACTATAAGTTAATTTCCAAAGGTAATTCAGAGAATACTTTAACAACTGTTCCGGATCAATTAAAACAAAAAATTACAATCGTACCACCTAAGTTAAGATTGGTCACATTGGCTGCTTATCTCGATTCTATTCGTAGAACGCACGAAGAAGAGAAGAAGAAAAATCCTTCTCATGTGTCCAGAACTATTGTATTTTTATCATGTGCTGATAGTGTTGACTTTCATTATGAAGTTTTTTCATCAAGTGACACACATTATGGAAATTTAGTAGGTGATTCTGTAAGAACTTTGACCAAAGGTAATACAATATTTCCATCAGTGGACTCCGAATCAAACCCAGATGTAATCTGCTATAAGTTACATGGTTCTTTAACACAACAAACCAGAACTTCAACTTTACAACACTTTGCGAAAGGTGGTGAAGCTATTCAAGGTAAACATTTGATTATGTTTTGTACTGATGTTGCAAGTAGAGGTTTGGATTTACCTGAAGTCGGCACTGTAATTGAATTAGATCCCCCATTTGCAGTTGAGGATCATCTTCATAGAATTGGTCGTACCGCTCGTGCTGGTAACTCTGGTACAGCCTTATTATTCTTACTTCCTGGAGAAGAGGAAGGTTATTTGGAATATATAAAACCATACCACCCAAAAGGTTGGGAGATGCTCAACTTTACCGATGATATTTTGATTCCGACATTTGCTAATGCATCTGTTTCACGAAATGACAAGAGAAAAGCAAGAACCTCTGAAGAATGGGATACAAATGCAACAACTTGGCATTTAAACATTGAAAGACGTTTACCTGAAGATAGTTTCTTCAATTCACTCGCCGTTAAAGCTTATACGAGTCATATCAGAGCATACGCTACACATATCTCGAAGGAAAAACAATTTTTTAATGTTAAATTTATTCACTTAGGTCATCTGGCTAAAAGTTTTGGTCTAAGAGAAAGACCAAAAACTATGGGTTTCCAAACTTCCAAGCAACAAGAAGCAGAATCCAAAAATGCTAAAAGAGAAAATCCAAAAAACAAAATGTTCAGGCTTGCAAGAGAAGCTCAAAAGGCATCACACAGCGAATTTAACTATTGACTAAGCGTCTAATATATGATGTTTATACGATAATACTTTTATAATTAATTACAATAGCATGCATTTACAGATATACTTATAATATTACAACTTTTACAACTAATCATGAAATGTATACCAAAAGTTTTCTGATCGATAAAATTACTAAACTATTTATTTACTTTTTTTTTGTAGTCAGCAAAACTTAGTTTTTTCTTTGATGGTTTTATGTTGAACGATCCTGACATAAAGTTCTGTATTTGTTTTTTTTCGACGCTTCCAACACCATTATCAGCAGATGCTGCGATTGCATTTGAAAGTGCGTTAGTTCCACTGTTATTATCTAAATGAAATTCAGATTCTTCGTTTCCATAACTCATCGATTTTCTTGCTTCTGTGATATATTGTACTTTACTTTCATCAATTTTCAAATCAATGACTATCGGTAATTTCTCAAGATCATCAACATCATTTTCATTATAAGTTAGTGGATTGATTAGTTTAGTAACTGAGTTGACTTTTGACTTGGCCTTATTTGTATGTAGATCAACAACTTTGTTGCTAAGAACCTTTATTTTTAGAGGTAAATTAGATTTAACATTACCAGAATGTTTATTATTGGTTGTCGTACTTTTTTTATTCAATTGTTTATCATTTAAATCGCTTGAATCATCGAAAGCTTCGTCAGGTTCAAGTGACTTCAAAGCTTTTGATTCTAGAAAAACAGCCTTCTTTTTATTGAACTCGTCGTACAAATATTGTGATTTATCTTTGTGATAGGTGTTTTCATTAACAAGTCTTTGCAAAATCGGAGGTGGTCTTCTTCTCTTACCCTGATACTTGCTCAGAACTTCGTTAACTTTATAACGGTTACTCATTTTAGTTCTAACAGTTTTCGTTAAAGACTGTTGGAATTTTTTTACAGCTATTAGCACACAATCCTTGGAATTATTACCACAAGCACAATCGCAACTTCGTAAAATTGTATCAACAGAATGCAATAGTAAGTATCTGTCGGAATCATTTAATGATTCCAATGTTTGGTTGGGACTAGAAGTTGAATTTATGATTTTCCATATAACATGTTTTTTATCCCAATACCATGGTAAATGTAATTCTTCATTTTCTTCAATATGTCTCAGGGATTTGAGCATAAACTTTATCAAGGGTTTTTTATTTTTATTACTCAAAACTTTAATTGTAGCAATTTCAACATTTGGCTTACAGGATCTTCTTATATACCTTGTAGAGTTCCCTGATAACCTTGAATCTATATAGAGTGGCCACTTTGGATGAAAAAATACTTTTGGTTTTGCTGTGCCCCAAACTCTATAAAAGCTTCTGGGATCTAGCAGATATATTGACTTGAAATTTAAATCACCTGTTACGTCGTGAAGTAATGTGCCTTTTTCACATTCCTCATTGAGATAAACACCTAGTTTTGTGAAACCAGGAAATGCCCTCAAGTAAGAAGATTCTACATATGATTTCACTTCTATTGGTTTATTTTTACACTGAGCTTTATTTGAAACTTCTTCTATGAAACTATCATCTAAATGTTCGTTCAAAAAAGTGTCAACAAAATGGCTTATAGGATTGTATTTTTTAAGTGGAAGATACATTGCCTCATAAGAGGATTTGGCTGACAAATAGAAAACTTCTTGGGCTTTTTTGTTTGGCACAGATGTATTTGTACTATCATTAATAGTTGAGCCATGGGAAGTATTTGAATTACTATTGTTATGAGTTTGATTGTGATTTGAATCATTTCTTGACCTGGTATTTCTTGACGGAGAACTTGTATTTTCCTTGTTTGAGAATTCCTTTTCAAGTTTATTACCACTATTGTTAACTTTCATATTTGCATCCTTTTCCTGTTTGTTAAGTTTCTCTAACTTATCGACAGAATCAACAATTTCCGAGGCACTATCATTTCTTATTACTTCAGATGTCATATTCGAGGTATCATTTTTATCTTCCGAAATGATACTTTTATCAGTATAAAAATCATCGACATTTATACCTTGGTTTTTCATTCTTTGAATTTGATATCTCCTAGCTTTCTCTTTATCAACATTCCTTGGCTGGCAGATATCACATAAGTATATATCAGGCACGTTGTCATTATCATAAATACCGTAACATACAGCATGTTGCCATCTAAAACAATGATCACATTGAATACTGAAACCATCATCATCATCGAAACCACAGATACAAGTAATGATTCCAGCATCAGGATCAACAATGTAATCATCACTTACAGGCCATTTCTTTTCAGTTAAACTCAACTTGTCGTGAGAATCATTATCATTCTCATTATCCTTAGTTAATTTTTGCTTTTTAGTATCATCCTCTTTTGAATCCTGTGACAATTTTCGTTTCGATTCTTGCTCAAGTCGGTCAGTCACGTCTACTGAGTCTTGATTAGCTGCATTATTAGAGAGCATCAACAGAGCAGAAGCGTCTTCCATCAAAGAGCTACTTCCAACAGTTGAAGTGTGGCTATCTGATTGACTCATAATGAGGTTTACTAGTCTTATGAGTTGAGCCAATTTTCTCTTATCAATGGAATTGAATCAATAGGATATGCCGTTTTTGACAAAAAGGGGGAAAACGAGTATCAAATGAAGATATGAAGTTCAACTCGAGAGAAAGGATAACGGTAAGAGAGCCTTTCATATATTATATTGTTAACTTGAAGATAATATATCAGCAGGTTTATTCATCAATATTATTCTGTGCTCTTAAGTTTCGGAAATTCAGATGGAACCTGCAGCCAGGGTAACACGCTTCATTTTTTAAGCACGTGATGGAACAGAGAAGAGAAATGACTGGAATTAAGTTACCGTGGTGAAGAGAAGACCAGACACAGCAGCTTCAACACACACACAAAATTACATAGATAAAAACACATACCACAACTTTTGCGTTCTTGTGGCTCAAATAAGCCTCACCACTCTTAACGTTCATTCAAGACCTGCAACCAGCGTTCCACTGGCGACCACCCCCAAATAGCTCCACTAACGTACATATTGTATGCAGCAACAAACTGACGCTTCAACATATGACGAACTTATCAACAGTGTGAAGATCCAATAGTTTATCAATCCACATATGTTACCCAGGTCAAATGCGAGTGTTCAAAATCTCGGCTCTTAAAAGGCACGCTCTTCCTCTTTCCACGAATATCGCGGCAGTGTGGTGTGTGGGTGTGGTGTTTGGGGGAAAAAGTTACCGAGAGCGAGAGCTGTCATTGATAACGAGCATTGACATACTTGAAGAACTATGGCGAGTTCCACGCAGATGCGCTGATAAGAGATAATGAAAAAACAAAACTGCGATAAGATTAGATAAGACCAGATTAGATAAGACTAGATGAGATGAGCTGTAATTTTATATATATTTATGGATATACAGTTCAGCGATAATGGAAAAATGTAATGTAAAGGATTCACATATGTCTGTCTTGTTGTTTGGTTTGTAGTTTGTTCACTTATATTTGGGCTAGTTGTTCTTTGGTGGACCGTGGATTGCACTATATGTCAAAGAGTTGGATTCTTGTAGTTTATAAGTTGGTATTTTAGTATGATGGACATCGGCGTGGGGGATAAACAGTACTTTGGCTCGAAGAATGAGAACAGGAACAATAATGACGTGGATTTGCATTCTGGAAACATTAAAAACTCCTCGACATTCGAAGCGTTGGAAAAATATGTTTGTAATAACTGTTTGACTTCAAAGACTCCACTTTGGAGAAGAGATGAGTTTGGTTCGATTTTGTGCAATGCTTGTGGATTATTTTTGAAATTACATGGGAAATCAAGACCGATTTCTCTGAAAACTGATATAATTTTAAAAAGGAACCGGAAATCTTCAAATGGTAAAGAAGATATTGATCATGAAATTGCAAATGCAAATGCAAATGCAAATACAAATACAATTACAAATGCAAAAGCAACTATGAGTCTGAGTGAAACTGAGAATGAACTCAGCAGTGGAAATAGCACTCAGAGAAGCGAAGCAAATTTGGTAGAAGGCTTTTATAAAAAAAGACTTTTAGAGACAAATCAACCCGTTAATAATGAAACTAAAAAATTTAAAACATCTTCAGCAACAAACTTGAAAGTTTCAAATACTGTAGAGAAAGGCTTTGTTGATCCAAAGATTAGCAACTCATTCGAGAAAGCAAGAATTGAGGCAAATTTGGGATTCGCTGAGCACAAAAGAAATAACAGCAATGACTATTGTACTTTAAGTGACGAAACTTCATCAGAAACTTCTTTGCTTGAAGACAACGGGTCAAATGGATCCAATAAGTTTTCAAAAGCTAATACTTTCACACCTATGCATAAGCTCAAGAGAAGTGGGCTTTCCACTGATATGACTACAGTGACTGCTATTGGTCATACAAACGATAATAAGAGTATCAATAGTAATAGTTTAAATGATAAAAACAGACTGCCAGGACTAAGATCATTGATGAAAAACGTCCAGAGAAATTCAAATATGCCACTAACTTTTGGTGGTAGAAGACTTCATTCTGAAGCAGATTTCTTGTTGAACGGCGTTAGAAACAAACAATTTGAAACACAGTTTTCATCAGAACACTTTTCCACTAATTCTTTGTCTTCATCATCTAGCGGGAAACGGGTGTCATCTATTAGTATGAAATTGATGCTACATTATGAGGAAGAAGTTATCAAATTGCAGTCAAAAGTAAACGAACTTCAAAAGGTAACAGAATTATATAGAAATCATATAACTCAGTTGGATCAGAGGTGTGAAGAATTAGAAAATATTATAGAGAATGGTGAGCATACTGAGAATTTAGATGGCAAAGATAAAATCAGCAAGGAGGTGCAACTAAAACAGCAATTGTAACATCTATTTATAGACAGGTTAGACATTTTAATATATTCAATGGATCAAATCCTCTTCTACTCACTCTTGCTTGATGTATTCAAAAGTAAAAAAATTGAAACATTGATTATGGATTCAAAAAAATCTCCGGAACGGGGAATTGAACCCCGATCTCGCACGCGACAAGCGCGAATTCTAACCATTAAACTATCCCGGATGTTATTTTATGCTTTTTTTGTATTATTGTTGTACTATAAGTCAGAGGTTATACAATTTCAGATGTCAGTCAATAATAATATATTTAAGTGGAAGGGCAAGTCAGATTTGAATCTTTTTTATACTATTAATGATTAATCCAAAGTGTAGCTTCTTCTGCCTATAGAATGTATATGATATCATATAAACTTGAGAAACTGATATAAATCTTTAGTTGAATTTATGTCCTCTATGTATAATTTTGGGTTCTGGTATTCCTAACTAATGTTGTTATTGTACAGAGCTTATAATGGTGTCTTATTATTGAGTCGCAGTCTTGTTCAAGTAATGTTTCAGATTCAACGTATTTTCTTAATTAGGTAATTCTGAAATTATTTAGTCTTATAATAATTTTGTAACTTGTTAGGGTTTAATTCAAATATCATGTATCTTTGAGTAATGTCTGTTCCGTATTGTCAGGATTGTATTACAACAATTTTTGTTTAAAATATTTGATAACATCTAGGTATTGATTGGGTTATTAGCTATTTCTTAACAGCTGTTCTGAGTCTTGCTTGCTCTTTTCGATCTTATTTAGAATATAAGTATAATATAATTTATAGAAGATCTAACTAATTTGTTAATTATATCTTGAAATATGCTCGGTATTTATACCTCGGTACTCCTAGATTGTAAACTCGATTCTTGACTTAGGTATTTCATTTGCATTTCGATGGGTTCCTGTTCCTTGTTGTACAAGCTAACATAATCAACATTGCTAACTTTTGTTTAGCAGTTGTATTAATCTACATCTCTGGTTCTTGTTAATTATTTATTCTCAGCCACGGGCATATGCTTATCTTTTCAGATAACCATCGTATCATAGTTTGCTCTTAAATATTCACTGTTTTACTTCCACAATAACGCTGTTTGAATAACATTATTTTTGTAATTGTAAACAGGCCAAGTAAAGACCTAATTTTCTTGCAACGTCAACTTTTACTTGAATCATCCAACTATTGTCTTTTTATTCATTGAAAAATTACAGTAAGAACTAAGTAATGGAATTATCGTTGAATAGTCCATTAAAGTCGATATATAATTTACTCAAAATACGATAGCGATCTCTGTTCCAAGAAGAATAAAATTCAGAGGTATGCTTGAAAAAAATTCTTGAATTTTCTAATAAAATTCTAATTTATATGATTCGAAGACTAGTTTCTGTTATAAAATCACAAAATTAAAGATTTAAACAACTGTGCAGATACCTTCAGTTGTCTGAGTCCTCAAAAATACGGGGTTCGTGCACTTATACAAGTCAGATTATAGAAAAATGGTAGATCTTGAAAGAAGTAGAAAAATTAAACCATTGAATATCATTATAAATAGCCACTCTAGAACTCTAATCAAAATCCTCAACAGTGACAAGAAAAGGAGGATAGGTGGTGGCTTCATGCATCTTCTTATCACACAAGAAGAACGATTAAGTTGTTTTTGTAGTAAGCATTAGTTTGTGACATTCAAGGATCAGCAAAGACTTTAGTTGTTCTTAGATAACTGCTGTCCCATTCTAAGTGGCAAGAAATAAATCATGTAGAAAGCGTTTGTACATTTTCTTGGAAGCAATATAGGAAAGTATATATAAAACGTAATCTCGTATGGTTGGCCAGGAATCCTTTGTTGCCATTGGATATCACTACCATACCGTTTCTTTATTGCCAGTATAAATATCTATACACAGTGAAAATAGGCTACCAAGTCAAGCACTTAAAACTACAAACACATCAAACCCATCATCCAAATCACAAATATGCACCTCTAACAACCCCGTTCAAGTAAATGACTTTCCATCACAATGTAATTCCTCCACACAGTAATTTTCGTGTTTTTACATTGTTTGTAAATGACAACGTTCAGAAATGTTCAAATTAAAGGTCCCATTGTTATATAATTCTCCCATTGATTACATATGAGATGCGATCCGACCCACAAAGAACCGAAAAACTTAAAGACAGTAGATACGATACTTGGCAAAAATCGTATATATAAATATAGATATATAACATTGCTTTGTTGAAAGTTGAAATAGTTTTTCTTCATTGAACTTTTGCTTACTATATTTATTGATTTGTAATAATTGATTGTTAAGAGGATCCTTGATTTATCTTGCTTGCTCTAAATAGAAATTTTTTTATTCACATTTCGATTTGTAGTTTAAGTTGTTTTTATGTTTTCTTTCGTAATGGAATTCAAATAAGATTAAATCAAGATATTAGGATATTTGAAAAGGGACAGAAGGGAATAATAGATATTGCAAGCGTTAAGTAGAACTAAATATATTCAATAAAACAAAAAAAAACACAAGTAATAAAAATAGACATAGCCGAAAATTATTATAACTTTCATCCCCCATATTTTGTTGAATTCTATTCAATTTTAATTTCATTCCAAGTCAAAATAAGAACATCAACATGTATCTTGTTGCTCCTGACGTATCTCCAAGATTATTGAAGCTTGAAGATTTGTATGATTTGAGATCGATGATTTTTAAAGTAAATATTCGTAATACTAATGATCCTGAAGTAACTGATTATAAACGTATATGTCAAGTTTCTCAAAATTTCGAAGGGGAATTATTAGATTGGTATATTCTATTTCATGAAGAAAATGCAGATATATTAGAGCAATTAAGTTTCACCAAATTTCTGGAAGAGTTGAAAAAATTCATTAGTTCAAAAGCTATAATGCAAGAACTTTATGATAACTATTATTCTGTATTTCAAACTGGATCAGTCGAAGAATACAATGCTGAATTTCATAAAATAATTTTCTTTTTGTCAAGAGAATACTTTACAGAAATTTCTTTAATTAGCAGATATGTTAATGGATTGAAAAAAGAGATCAAAGAATCAATGGTAACTCAAAAAGAACAACCAATTTTATTAGTTGAAGCAATGAGAACAGCTAAATTACTTGAAGTTGTTGTACAAAATGAAACATATCAATCTTTCATAATTGATACTGAGATATTCAAGAACGACCCGAATGATAAATCCATTCATAGTAGTACTGATACTAAAGAGAAAATTTCGAATGTATATGATAACGGCAATATTAATAACAATGAAAATAGTGATAGAAGGGTTAGAAGAAGTAAAAGAAACTCATTATCAACATCTTCATCGAAAAAATCGTTAAGAAAAGGAATCAATAATGACCATAAAAACCATATTAACGAGAATCAAGATTTTAGGTCAAGTAAATGGGATAAAAAGAATCTTCAAGGACATTTTCCCAGAGAAAATGAATTGAACGATTTGCCAATAATTAGAAATACGGCATTTAGAAAAGAAAATTCTAAACAATATAGAACAAGGCAATCTTTTATTGGAAGCACAGAAGATTTACCTTTGAGTAATTTGACAACAATCAAAAAAGAAGATGATAACTCATTGCCACTTGATCCAGATACTTTCACTTCTGGGGATTTAAAAACAGAAAAGGGATTAGATGTCTTGGGAGATACAACTGGAAAATATAATCAAGAAATCAATCCAAAATCTCATGAAATTGCTGTTGAAAGTAATGGCAATCATGCTGAAAATAATGATGACATACACAATAGTGTTAATGGGACAGAAATTGGTCATACTAAGGACTTGCAGGGGAGATCCAAGCGACTAACCAGACTGACAACTCATCTTTCGAAACTAACAAAATCGGAGAAAATTAGGCTCAAACGACAAGGTGTTTGCTTGAGGTGTAGACAAGGTAAACATAAACTTGTTGACTGTCCAATTTCACTTTATGAAAGGACTTCGTTACATTAAATGAGAGTAAGTGTACAATCATGCAAAAATTGATATAAATAAAATTGAAAAAAAGAACCGAAGGAGGACTATCAACTTGGTGGAGGTTTGGGTGACTATTATCAAGTGATAGAATACTAAATTACATTTTATTTAACATCATCTCTAATGAAAACAAAAACTCAATGACATTTTGCATAATATAATCATGGCATTAACTAAGGTAGGATATGTGGTGCCAAAATTTTTTTTTACAGTTTAAATATATTCACATATAAGGTAAATAAGTGTATATTCGATATAAAGTTAAGGTTTTTTTAGGTGGAAGACTGTTTCTAGTAAATTCTGGTGTAAAACTTAATCAACAATGCAGTAACCTATTTAGTGCACCGAGCTCTTCCTAATATTCACCTTCAAATTAAAGCGTTTTCCAATTAAATATATATATGTGTGTGTGTGTGTGTTTGTGTGTGTATCTATATATTTATATCAATCTGGGGTATGATATTTTTCAACTCAACTCAGATAAAGAAGGTCTCAGTACATTGAGGCTAATATAATTTTTTTCGCTGTTAAGATCGGAAATCTCAAAAATGAAAAGAATTAAGACCTAGTTGTTCTTAATGCATTGAATAATGAAAAGAAAAAAGCTTAAGGTTATATATAAATTGATGAATTAGTATAGGAAGGTTTCTCTGGATTTGCAGATACAAATACACATCGAGATATTAAAAAGCATTCTGTTCAATTAGAGGGGTTTATTATTAGTGCAAAGAGATCTCATAAATCAATATCCATATTTCTAGGGAAAATATCAAGATCCAACAAAAGCCTTTTTTTGCTTCTTTCATTATGAATCAAAATTTTCGTAGTAATAAGAATGTCAATGTCAACAATCCACTTAATATTAAATTAGGTGGGTTAGTTGTTCTACTGTTCATTTTATTCCAAATATTTACTCAAAAATATTATGGTGGCTCTTCAAATGATAGCACAAGCGATTATTTTAGTTTTAGTAATAGGGATTCACACATATCCAAAATCTTTAATTTAGATGCAAGTTTGTCGATTCCATTTTTGGATAAAGTTAATAAATTTTGGCATGTTGGTGGTGACACAATTATTCGTAATGATAAACATATCAGATTAACAAGTGCTGGTAATCGTAACTCTCATGGTATCGTTTTATCAAATGGTATTGGTGATAATATTATAAATGATTTTGAAGTTATTGTTGAATTTCAACTGACTGGGAAAACTTCAGAAAATAAAGGCTCCATATCCAATATGGGTGAAGGTATGGTTTTTCTAATCTCACCTGAAAATGATTTTATCACAAAAGATTTTTCTTCACCTTCAGCTAGAGAAAATTATATCACTTCTTCTGGTGGTATAATGGGTCACGATACTAGTATGATGGGTTTTCCAAAAAATTTACCAGGTCTGGCTTTGGTAATTGATACCTTCCAAAATAGTAAACGTCCGACTGCGGGTGCTACTATTCCATTCATGGATGCTATGTTGAATGTTGATCCATTAAAAGATTATTATGACCGTGACAGTGATGGTGACGCCAGCACTTCGACATCTCTAAAGTTGAACGATCATCACATTCAATTGAACGATTCAGTTATGAAAGGTGATGTTACCAAATTACGGATAATATACTTAGAAAGTATCAGTTTCTTAAAAGTTGATATACAATATGCATCTGAAGGTGATTATTGGATTGAATTATTTCACGCTACTGAGAATGTATTGATTCCAAAAAATGCGAAAACTGGTCAAAGATTTATTGGTATTGGTGCAAGTACTGGTAAAGCTACTGAAAACGTCGATATTTTGAACGTTCAGACCAATGAATTCCATTGGGACAACCATGACGAAGCTAGCGAAGATTCTTTCGATTATGTTAAAGAAGTACAGAAATATTTAGCATCGGAGTATGGCCAAATGATTTCAATGGAGATGGACCAATATACTAGATGGAAAATGATAAAAGCTCAGCCAAACTATCAAACAGTTAGAGATGAAAAATCAAGCAGCTACTTTATTTCCTTCATTCTTAGAAGTATCGTATTTTTTCTTCTGATTGCTTTGGCATATGTTGTTTCAATTTTTATCAGAGTGAATTTGAGACACAAACTATATGATACAAGACGTGCACAAAAATCTTTCGGTAAATTACCAGAATGAAACTTATAAGTTGAATTGATTTAACCCATATTTTTTAATAAGATATATGAAGTATATATATGTATATGTGTATCCTTAGAATATAAATAATGAATGAAAAAATCTAAAAGAAATGAACAAATTATATTTTAGTTTTAAAATATTGAGACTTTCGAAATGATGCGTTAGGATTTGATAGTCATTATGGATGTTGTTGTTCGGTTACTATTTGCTCTTTGTAAATGTATTTGCCTAATGCTAGTATTTGTGCTATTATTTGTGTTATTGTTATTATTGGATGAAGCGTATCTAGATCTATCTAAAATACTTGCAGGTGGAATAGCCATGGTGCTTGAATTTGTTTCTTGTGTTCTTGCTGACACTATAGTAGCTTTTGTTGACTGTATAGAATTTGTATCGGAAAAAGTTGATGATTTTATTGAGGAAGAACATAATGATACCAGAGGTTGCATACTTGAGTTATCAGTACCTAGTAAAATATTTTCTTTCTTCAGGTTATCGTTCCATGATAATTTTTGTGATTTTTGTTTGTTATTCTTATTTGATACATTTGATTTATTATTTTTTATGATTATGTTTTGTGCTGATGTTTCATTATTATTATAAGTAATATCAGCTTCATCATCACTAGTGTTTCGAGCTGTTAGTTTATCATTAAAGTTGTCGTTGTTTCGAAAATATTTTGACTCTACATCAAACAGTGGTCGAAGTGAAGAATTTGTAGTGTATACATCATCATATTCATCTAGCATGTCTTTTTTATAATCATTATTATTAGTTTCAGAAGTTAAATTTTTACTTTGACTTTTTGAATTCGATGTAGATATCAGTTTGGTTGTTCCATTTTTAACATTACTGTTGTTTGCAGTTGTAGAATTGTTCTCCTTTGGTTGAATGATTTTTTTAACCCAATTTGATAGTTTATTTTTTTTCATCTGATTATTACCAGCATTTGAACTTGAAGACATTATTGAAACTTGGATTAGTATTGCAGTTTTATACTTGAATAGAATTATCACAACGATTAAACAAACTTTTCTCAGAAATTGAACTACTTAACAAAATCATAGCCATTTTTATATTTAATAGTTTACTTCGCCTTATTTTTTGCAGTTGATTTTTCATCCTAAAGAGACACTAATTCAAAAAGTCATTATCTGAAGTGTATGTATATAAAGGTGTATTAAGTATATAAACGTAGTTTGATTTTTTGAATATTATATTATTATGAATATTAGAATGTATATGTATGTATAAGTGACTCAAAATAAAAAAAAAGAGAGTATAATTGAATCAGGTTATTGAAAAAGGATATTTGAAGAATATAATTAAAAAAAAAATTGGATAATTTGAGTTTAATCAATTTAAATTGAGGTTGTTTGCCTTAACTTTCTAATTGTTGTTGAACCTAATTCTAAACTTGTATTTAAAATTGTTTTGGTTAGTTTATTATCATTCTGTGATAACTTTTCATTGTATTTTTCATTCAAATTATTGATCAAAACATCATACTTTTTATGTTTGAAATCAATCAAAATTTGTTTGTAAAAAAGGTTTATGAATAGAGTATTGTACAAATAGTCTTTGTAAAACCAAACAATACACCAAATACCGATCTTATTATTTTTTTCATTAACTAATTTTTGTTTGAATTGCTCAATACCATTTTGGATAATAACAATGAAAAAAACTTGATCCATCAACTTGAATAGATCGATTAAGTAATTCGAATACTTATTTTTGAAATTCAATTCATTGTAATATTTAATAAGAGTTTGGACAATAGAAATATTCAAAAATAGTTTGGTATACTTATCAATAATATCTTTATTCTTCGATTTGAAATCCTTAACAACCTTCTGATCGTTAATGTAGTTCAAAGTCTTGGAATCGGTCTTTGAACCGGCATCAAAATTGGTGGCTTGAACAGTTGTTGAGTGTTGCTTCTTTGACATATTAACGAGATGGGGTGGGATAGGCGTATACAAATTTGATTATACTTTCCTGTATTTATTTGACTTTACTTCAATGACAAAAGTAACCTAAACACACTAATTCAAATTTCACTTTCCAAACTAGACACCAATTCGAAGTGCCTTTTATATAATTTAGAATTCAACTTGTTTTTTATTCTAATTATAAATCGATGTAAATCATATCAATATTAATTTTTTGCATCAAATGATTGCAGTCTTCAATTTAAAAACTTTGCAAAAAGCATCAGATGTTTAAAGGATTCCCACGGCTGTTTCTTCGCTTCTCGTTATGAAAAACTCTAAAAAAAAACCTTGACACATTTATTTGCAGCTTTCCTATGACAGGAACAACTGAAAGATCCTCTTGCGAAGAGCAGCAATGATGATGAGGATGCTGGTGATGCTTGCTGCTCTGTAAGATCCGGGGATCAACCTGCTGAACTGAAGGGCGGAGTTGTGGTTGGTGTCAAGGTTTATCGTTTGGATATTTGGGTTTGGTGGGGCAGAAAAGAAAGATTGTGTCTTTTGAGCAGACTGGGATAGTGTATCGGTAGTAGTGGGTTGGGAAAGCTGTTTATGGAAGGGGGGGGAGATAAGGGGTGACAGAAGGAAAGGGCAAGGTTGGTGGTTGGTAGATGGTGAAGGATAAGGTCTTGGTTTCCGCTACAAAGGTCTCAGTATGTGTGTGTGTGTGTGTGTTTTAAATGACATTAAGTTTGTATTTCTTTATATAAATGTATTGAAACAAGAATAGAATATATATACATAGATATCTATATATATATTTGTATATGAAAACGTTGATTATTGTTTTTGTGATTTTTCTTACTTTTTAGGTTAAATTAAGTTTGAATGAAAAAGTTTCTGTTCAATTGTATGTATTTCTTGCGTTGTTATTAGTTTCAACTTAGGATTGCTTGCATTCAGGGGCTTGTTCTTTGTCTGTGTTTGCGAAATCGTCCTCTTCTTCTTCATCATCATCATCTTCTTCTTCATCTTCCTCATAATCTTCATAATCCTCATCTTCAGCCATGTCTTCGTTATCGTATTCGAATTCTAACGCGGAACCTGTAAACCAGTCAACGGCTCTTGGGATCAATTTATCTTTTATTTGTTCCCCGATGGAATAGTCTAATGCTAATCTCTCTTCTAGATCGGCTAACTCTTCTTCATCTTCTTCACATTCTTCATCATCTTTGTGATCATGTAAATGCTCTTTCATTCTTGGTGGATCAAAGAAATTGAAAAAAGACTCGATTGGTGTGATTTTTTCAATGGTACGTACTTGCTTGGTGGTCTTGTTTCTTTGTTTTCTTTTTTCAATTTGAATTGTTACATTTGATTCATTGTCGACCCAGTCAATTACTTCACCATCTGCATGATCGTAAATGAAATCACCAGAATATCCTAACTCAGATTGATAATAATAGGTTTTCGTTAATGTTTTGTTTTTGAAAAATGGGTTCTCTTCTGAATCAAATTCAAAAATTAATTTGAATCCTGGTTTACCATTATCGAGATATTCTAAAGAGACATTTGTTAGGAAGTCCAAAACTTCGGAATCCCTATCTGTTATCGTGTCTCTAACAATTGGTAAATTTTCTAAAGCTGTTAACCAAAATGCTGGAATACCTACTAAATTCTCTTCTTCTTCTTCATTATCTTCTTCTTGTTCTTCTTCTTCCTCGTCTTCATGCATATCTAACGATTTACCAATTTCAATCTGTTCAGAAGTTGGATCAGTCTCACCGTTTATAATTTTTGATCTATTCTCGTGCAATGGCTTGTATTTACCAATGAATTTTTTCTCCAAATCAAACAATTCAATTTGGAAATCTTTTTCCAATTGAAACAAATCCTCTTGGATTGATTTCAAAGCAAATATTCTCTCTTTAACGTTCTTTGGTAGAGATTCCAAATAACCACTATCAGCACCAACTAAAGAACCCAGTTTCTCTTGAATTGATTGTAAAAGAAGAGGTTGATTTGCTGATAACGCGGACTTGATATCTTCTTCATTTATAGTGTGAACAGAATCTTGTTTGTTTGAACTTTCACTTGAAGTAGATTTCTTAACAGGATTCTCGTTTCTCAAAAAATCGATATTGTTAGCAGGTGTATTATGTGGAGTTGGAGCATTCTCTATTTTCATGGAAGACTTTGGCTTGTTAGTCCTAATGGGATCGGTCATCTCTGGCTATTATCTGTTATTTCTCTATACACAGCTACAAAAAAGTGTGAACTATGGAATCGGCGTCAGACAAACTTCAACCTTCATAAATATGAACATCTTTATATTCAATCTATACGTTTATAGATTCGAAACTGTCTTCTAATATAGCATCAAATTCATTCACAGCCAAAAACAAAAAAATTTTACAAGATATCATGCAGTACGGCGTGCAGGGTAATGTGCGAGTGTGTCAGCGTCACATACACACTACGTGGAGCACACTCATCCATCGGAACGTACAACATCGATGAGTCAAACTCTAAGTCTTCATGGAATCTCTTTAGTATACAAAAATCGTATATATATTTATATATACATATATCTAAATATATGGAAAAACAGATGTTTCTTTCTTTTTAGTTATGCGAAAAATGGGCCACCCAAAGTGGTACCTTGACCGGTGGTGAAGGTCAATGGTTTCGATGAAGAGTCTTCTAACACGTCCCATAAAGCGTCTTTCATCTTTGCTAAAACAGTTTTTTCTTTGCCGTTACCTTTTTCTTTGATCTTTTGTGCACCTGCACTGGCAGTGGCATTCCCGTCGATATCCATATCGACATCGTTTTTTTCATGCTTCGATTGCAAGTCGATCAACAGCTTTCTTTGTTCGACATATTTCAAGTTTCTTGTGATTTTTTTGGCTCTTTTCTTGGACAAGGTTTTTGTGGTGGTGGCACCATTGACGCTAGAATTGGAAGAGTTCAACGAGCTCTCGTCCTTGAAATAAAGTTGAACGGGTATACTTTTGACTTGGTTGCTGATACGGCCTTCGGCTGATCTGGAAGACTGGAAGTCACCGTTCTTCTCCATGGCGGCTCTTTTGTTTGCCTTTCTCTGGTTACGTTTGCTAACATTAACTGTTAGTTTGGGTTTGTTGACTGAGTTCTTGGAAGCCATTGTGTGCGTGAGCGTGTGCGTGTGCGTGTGCGTGTGGGGTGTGATTAGATCTGGGCACTGAGTTTACCGACAACGAAGCTCTGTGTTGGTGTATGTGCGAACATATAAATACAGAAATACATCCAAGCTTCCAAGCATCCAAACATATATATCGTTGCATACTCAGATACGTGAATATCTGGTGGTAGTATGTTTAATGTATTTCTGTAGTCCGTAACACAACTTTCTTCCACTGTTTGTCCCTCAGTTTTCTGACTGCTTTTGACTTTTCTCGTTTTCACTTTAAAATTTTCATCTCATCGCCATCTCATCGCCTGCAAAAGAAAGAAAGAAAATTTTTTTCCATTGCACCGACCGATTAGTGAAAACGAGAGAATTCCTCCGATTTGGAAAAGCAGTGCGGCACGTGACGTGACGTGGATCGATCGGATTTCTGCTCTCGGGCGGAAGGACCGGTGGCCGGGTCAAGACAAGAGTGGAGTGGAGTGGAGTGGAGTGGTCGGGGTAACCATGCCCGGACAAATGGACGTGGACAATTCTCCTTCGTGGGACGTGATCGCGGATTTTTGTAAAAAGCTGTTGGGCGGGTAACGTTTGCCGTTTTGGTTGTTTTTTTTTGGTTTTTTTCTTTTCTTTTTATTAAAGGGAAAAATTCTGGACAGCTTCGCAAAAGATACCTGTAAATACGTTCATGGGTAAATACATACACATACACATATATATATATATGTATATGTGTGCATGTATGTGGATTTGGATTGGATTCGATTGGATTGACTTGGATTGTGGATCGGTTTGCTCACATGTCTGTCGCATGGTTAATTGAGTTGCTGGGTGAAACTGTTGAACACCATTACACAATATTGAACCAATCTCAGAAAACGTTTTCTCGCCATGTCCAAGCCAAGTGATGCTGATGAGGTGTTTGAGTTTTTAGATTCGTTGCCTGATAAAACTGATGCGTCTAATGCAGAGGTTGCAAAAGATACTGATAAGAAGAATGGCGAGGATATTCTGGATTTCTTGGATGAACTAGAGAAAAGCAACAAGGACAAAGCTAAGACAGAGAAACCTGTCAAGACAGAGAAACCTGTTAAGCAAGAGGTGCCTGTCAAGACGGAGAAACCTGTTACGCATGAGAAACCCGCTAAAACTACAACGGAACGCGAAATCGTTTCTGATACGGAATCAGACGACACTCCTCTAAATGATCCAATCACTTCAATTTCAAATTGGTGGTCTTCTTCCGGTTCAAATACTGTCTCAAGCTTCTGGAATAAAACCACCGAACAAGCTTCTCACCTACAAAAAAAATTGGTTGAAGAACAAAAAAGACTGTTGGATGAACAAAACATACAATTGCCAACTTCTCAATTCAAGGATCTAACCTCAAACATAACTAAAATTGCTGACAATTTGGATACTTCAAAATTAACTGATTTGGCCAATAAACTTCAAGAAATTGTAATCGGTGAAACTGAAGAAGTCCTAAGAGTACACTTGGTCCATGACTTCGTTAATTATCCTTTATTGCAATACCATGTTGAACAAAGGTTTCATGACATTTTAAATTCACAAGTACAAGGCGGTATCAGAATTTTTGTTGATGAATGGTCAAATCCACAAGCAAATTTGAATGATAAGGACAATAACAAAATTAAAAATAGTAACAATGAAGACGAAAAAAAATTGAATTCCAGAAAAAGACAATTATCTATCTTCAATGGTAAAATAATTGATGGTGAAAAGTTAGCTTTTGCAAACTTAGATAATGCAATCAAACTATTCAACAAATCTCGTGATGAAATATCAAAACAACATCAACAGCAACAACAACAACAACAGCCGATTACAAACGATGCTCAAAATCTCGACGGAGATGCCAGCTCCAGTGAAAATAAAGATATGATTAGTGATATTTTCATCTCTATCGTAGCAATTGCTCCACCAGGTGACAACGATAATGACACTATCAAAACAACTGACGGTGTCTCACCAGGTAATTTCAGCTTCACGGTTGTTTTAAAGGATATCACAAACAGTGTAACATCAATAACCAGATCACAAGGTTTCCCAAACAAATGGGCCAAATGGTTAGAAGGTAGCTACGAAACCAAGACCGTTTCAGAAGCCATTTCTGATGCAAAAAAGAAACTAGAAGGCAAAGAAGAAAACGATACTGAAGCCGACGAAGCTGAAATTGATCCAAGTGAATGGGTCAAACAATGGGTTGAAGACGGTTTGAGTTTGACCTTCGGAACTGCAGCCCAAAACTATATAATTGAAAGAATGGGTTTTTAATAAAATCAATCCATCTTCCTACGTCTCGAAAATGTTCTTGATTGTATAAAACAAAAATTTCATAGACCCACGAAAATGGGAGATAAAACCCACTAATAAAGTAACCATGGTATATATTAGAGTTTTAATAATGAAAGTAAATATATATAAATAATAATAATTGTTATTATCAAAGGTTCTAATGTATGATGTCTTTGTTTAATATGTTAAGCATTCGGGTAAACTTGTTCATTACGAGTTGCTTTAATATCTAAAAAGTTTTTATATGGAAACAAAACGTATTGAAAAATGTAAAAGTTAAAATTTGAGAATTATACAAAGTATCTAAAAGCAAACCATTCAATGTATTATTAATATATTTATATGTATATTTGTGCATGAATGAATTAGCGCTACTTTAATCAAGTTATTAAATCAATTGAGTTGTCAATTTTTTTTTTAGTTTTAAGATAGTGAAGCAAACTTTGATACTAGGTTTAAAAATTAAGAACAACCATAATTTTCAATCTGAAAACGTCTACATTCGACTACATCTGTTTGATATTGAGTTTTTTCTGATTCAACAAAGAACTAAAATTTGTTTTAATCTTTAGCTTTTTCATTTAATCCAGAGTCTATTTCATTACTGACTCATTTACCTTAGGAATAGCAGTTTTCATATAATATTAACAATGAGTCAAAAGAAAGAATCAAAGAAAATCACTGAAGGTGAAGCTGATTTATATTTAGATCAGTATAACTTCACCACTACCGCTGCCATTGTTGGTTCTGTCGATCGTAAAATTTTTGTTCTATTACGTGATGGTAGAATATTATTTGGAGTATTGAGAACGTTTGATCAATATGCCAATTTAATACTACAGTACTGTGTAGAAAGAATTTATTTTACCGAAGAGAATAAATATGCTGAAGAAGTAAGAGGTGTATTTATGGTACGTGGTGAGAATGTAGTCATGTTAGGTGAAGTAGACATTGATAAAGAAGATAAGCCGTTAGAGTCAATGGAAAAAATACCTTTTAATGAAGCTTTGAAAATTCAAAATGAACAAAATGAAGAGAAATTCAAAATCGAAACTCAAAAGAGTAAAGATATGGCTGCATATGGTTTAGTTTATGATTTCCACAAATCTGATATGTATTAATACTAAATAACTTCAACAACAAAAAAACAAAAAGAGAATAAAGTCCAAATGAGAGAGAGAGGGAGTTGGAACAATTGAAGAAATGGAATTTCACAAGAGAGAAAGTAAAACTAAAAAAATATTAAGTTGGGATTGAGCAAATGGCATATAAAAAAAAATCACAAAAACGTCATTTTTTCTTTATCCAAATTTTGAGTGACACATCAAATGATATATGTATATATACTATTTATTACCATTATCTTTAATATCTTATACTTTTCTGCATACAATAAAGGAATATATTTTTGCTCTCAGAAAACGCATTCGGAGTTCAAACCAACACCTACGACCTTCATATCGAACAAGCAGCTGGCTCAACTTCAACTGCACTAGCACAGATCATTACCCTCGACATCTTGCTTCTAACCATCAGAACAATCAAAACATTATCTTGCTCTTGTATGACAATTGAACCTTTTGCCAACCATTGAACATATGGGCATCACACGATACGACAGCTTTAACACGGCCGTTCCGGTAATGCAAAAAGTAAAGAAGTGAAAACCTGAGCTCATCTCATCTCATCGCATCTCATCGCAACTTCCAGTTCATAGACTGAGATGAGATGGCTTGGAAACAATGGATGTTGATGGAATGCTGCCTTGATATAACAGCACTGCTACATCTATTTACCTTCACGTCTTTTTGTTTGAATAGAGACTCACGAGCAATCTTTGCAGTGTGGTCAACGCAAATACAAGAAAGAAAATATAGCTTCAAGGAAAAAAACAAGATTTATTTGCAAAAAGAACTGTTATGTCGTTTTTTTCTGAATACAAAGATCTGATTCAAGAAAATGATCTTGCTTTAGCATGGATTTCAAGAAATAATATAAAAGCCATCAAGATTGAAAAAGATGGAGTCTTCAATACTCGGTATGGTTCTTTTCCTCATTCGGATATGATTGGTAAACCTTACGGTTCACAAATTGCCATCAGAACTAAAGGTAGTAATAAATTTGCATTCATACATATTTTACAGCCAACTCCTGAATTATGGACTTTATCTTTGCCTCATAGAACACAGATTGTTTATACTCCAGATTCTTCTTACATTATGCAAAGATTCAATTGCGGTCCCCATTCTAGAATTATTGAAGCAGGTACTGGTTCCGGTTCATTTTCCCATGCGTTTGCCAGATCATCCAATCATTTGTTCACATTTGAATTTCATGAAGTCAGATACGAACAAGCGTTAAAAGAATTTGAAAACCATGGCCTTATAGGAAATGATGATGATCAATGTCATGATGTATTCAAAAATGTTACAATTACTCACAGAGACGTTTGTGAAAATGGTTTCAGAATAAAAAACTCTGATAAAACATCTTATCAGTTTCGAAATGGTGAAAATGAAATTGGTTTGGAGGCTAATATGATATTTTTGGACTTGCCTGCACCTTGGGATGCCATTCCAAATTTAGATGAAGTTATAAGTAAAGATGAAAGAGTCACAGTCTGTTGTTTCTCCCCGTGTATTGAACAAGTTGACAAAACAATTGAGGCTTTAATCAAAAATGGTTGGTCTGATATTGAAATGGTAGAGATTCAAGGTAAACAATACGAAGCACGTAGACAAATGGAGAGAACCTTAGATGATGCATTAAACAGATTGAAAGATATCAAATCAAGAAAATTAGAAGGAGTAGAAAGACGGAAAAGATTACTTGAAGAAACGATGAATGATATTGAACATGATAAGCAATCTCTTGACAAAGATAGTAAACGACCAAGTGTTTCTAAGACAAATTTCAATCCATTTGGTAAGGGACAACGGATTAGAGAAGGTGATTCGAATTATTCATGGACTCCTGTTACAAAAATAGAAACTGAAATCAAATCACATACTTCTTATTTGACATTTGCATACAAAACCATACTCAAAGAAGAAAAATAAACGCAAACAATAGTAACTAACATATATATATATATGTGTGTGTGTGTGTGTGTGTGTGTGTGT